>JAYRCO010000509.1:0-23681 GCA_037042815.1 Ceratobasidium papillatum
AAGGACGTTAGGGAAGCTTCATTTGACAGAGGCCACACTCACGTTCTTGTCCGTGTTTGTGCTCTTGTTTATCTCCTCCGTCAAGCTAACTCCAGTCGAAAAGGCAATCTTGACCCCAACTTCGCTCTCTGAACGCCCAGACAGATCCTCCAAATAAACTCTCAACGCCCTCTCCCATTCCTCCGCCCTTTCCCGCTCATCAACGTCCAACGAATCAGACACAACAAACGTAGCCACCATCGCATGAGCCTTGTGCCAAGCCTTCCCATGACCGTCCTCGTGCGCAGGTGCCGAGCCAAGCACGTACTTGGGAGGGAGCGGTTGTCCGAAATCAGGGAGACACAAAGCCGGCTGAGCAGCACAGTCCTCGAGCTGGTCCACCCACGTGTCCTCATCCCAATCATCCATGTCTCCACCAAAGTACGCGCTCACAGACTGGACGACACACGCACCACGCGGTCCAGCCGGTTTGAAACATACGTCGGTGTGTTTGTACCCATTTGGCTCGGAGCGCAACGCACGAATATCGTTCTCGACGTCCATCCACCATTTCAGACGAGGATAAGTCATCACCGGATTATTTCCAGACGCATCGGTAACGAAAATCTGCTCCGTCTTGTAAAACGGTCCGAAATGCTTGTCGAAAAACTCTTTTTGCTGTTTCAGCTCCGAGTTGGGTGCGACCCAAAGCCTCACGGGATCCGTCTCGACCTGGAAATTCTTCCACCCGAGGTTCAGAATCCCGATGACAGCAAACGCGAGGGCAAATGTGAGCCAAGGATGGGAGGCGCATGCGAGACCGAGGCTGTAGCACCCTCTGCGCAGGTGAGTATTAAGCTTGTGCTGTCTTGGCTGGAGCGAGTCGAGAGGTTCGAGGAGTGATGCGCCACGACCAAGATTGCGACGTGAATCAGAGTGCGTACCAGTTGATTCAGTTCCGTCATGCTGCAACGAGTTGGCCCCGACGACTGCGTTAATAACCGACGCAGCTTCCTCGGAAAGCGCATGTCGCTCAGCCTTCTTTTGCCGTCTCCGACGAATGAGGGACTGAATAAAGTACCCAGCAAAGAACGCGAGCACCCCAAGCGCATAGCACAAGACCAGACCAAACGTCAAGCACGACCAAGTGCCGACCATACACGTCGGCTCGCTCCCGGGAGGCGGGACGTCCGGCAACGTGAGACATACACTGGGGCAATCGACGCATGCGCACCGAGTGTCTAGTCCAGACCCGGCACAATCCCGGGATGGAACGTTCAAGGCCGAGCTGGAGGTATAGTTATACTGCGGGGGAAAGTTGATTTGGAACGGACTGCCGATAGCTCGTTCGGTGCCCATGTACTTGAGGAAACCATGATAATCCGGGGACCCGCCACCAATAACGGTCATGGCATTGTCGTTTAGAGCACCGACCTTGACATCCTTGCAGCTATTATAGAACCCGGTCCCATACGAGTCTGATACCCGGAAATCGACCGACTTGACTGCCTTTTGGTCGTCTGACCCAGGCTGAAGCGAAGTAACAGTGACAAAATCAGCCTGTCGGGGCGAACACGTAAAATGGCAATAAAACTCGTGAAAGTTGTTCATGCACGCGGGACATGACGACACGAGCGAATCGGGGGTCGCAAAGTTGGATTTGAGCGTGAGGACTTGTTCAGTAGTGCAGCATACGGGGCCTTGAGTAAAGCTAGGGCCGCAGACAGACGCGAGGAGGCTTTGACCCTCGGCGTCGAGCTAGATGAGGTCAGCCAGCGCATCCAAGACATATAGCACACCACACACCTGTTCAGGTGGCCCATCATACGGGCAAGGCAAAGGCTTTCCGTACTTGGAGCCGCACTTGCCCCGCATCGAGCATTGTCCTTGACTGGACATGGTTGCTCTCTGTGGCGAAGACGACAAGTAAGATGATGGAAGACAACAAAGTGATGCAATTCCTTTCCCGCGAATCGCCCCTCGTCACGTGCACTCGCCGATACACAACAGCATACATCCCAAATCTCAAATGGCAATAGTGCACTCGGTGTTACATACATACAGTGCGACAGAAACAGCAACAACAAAGCACTTGATCCCAACAATCCCACAATCCATGGTCAGAAAAGAAAGAGTAGAGAAAAGGAAAAAAAAAAAAAGTTCATCGTGAGGCCGCCTCGACAGGCCGATTGTTACTGCTCTTGTCGCCTCGCGAAAAGAACGAGCCGTTGAGCGCGCTCGGACTCAGCATCGGCTTGACCACGCCCACAACACCTGCACGCAGCCCCAGTGCACCTCGCCCAGGCGTTTCCTTCCCGTCTTTCTTGGGCGTCTCCTTCCCGCTCTTGGAAGCCTCCTTTCCACTCCCACCGCTCTCTCCCCTCTTTGGCGTCTCCCTCGCCAGACTAGTCGAGCTTATAGGCCCCGATTTAGGAGGAGGCGTAGGCGGGCCAGGCGTTTCCGGAATAGGCATCGACGGCGGCGGCATCGCAGGCGGCGGCCGCACAACACTCCCCGACCGATTCTGCACAGAACTCACACTCCGGACCGACACATATCCTCCTGCAAGCGCCCCAGGACTCGTACCGAGCCCCTCGTTTGTACCCGCCCGTTTCGGTCGGGGTGACGCCGCCTGCGTCATCGAAGCTGCACCCAACGCATTTGCACTCGCCACCGCCCTCAGCCGTCGCCCGGGAGACGCCGGCGGCGGCATTGGCTCGCCCGCAATCGGATGGTTCCGTATATGCTGCACGTACTGATCCAAAGGTAAATTCGCCGGCGGGGAGAATCGCGACTGCAACGGCGTCGGGAACTGTGTGGGCGTCGAAAACTGGGATGCCGACGCATAAGGGTGAATGGCCGATAGAGGTGGCGGTGGTAAAGCCTTGTTCGAATTCGACGCGCTCGGTCGCCGACTCCCGTTCACCTGGCCTTGTTGACTACCATTCACAGACCCAACCCCGCTAGCGACACTCGACTCGGGAGCGCCTGAACTCGAGCTGCTCCCGCTTCGCTGTCGTTGAAATGGTGTGATGTCCGGCCTCGACTCCCCTCGCACTCGCGAGTCAATAGTCCCCTCGCTCGTCGAGGCCGAACCACTCCGGAACCTGTTATGCTCAACGGGATCCAAGGTCGATCCTACTGCTACTCGGCCAACGGTTAGCGCTGAACGACGCAATGCAGTGTACACAAGACTCACCAGGATGTCGTCCGATATACCCGCCATAATCCTCGAATTCCTCGGATATCCTCCGATTATTGCGCAACTTGGCCTTTTGCTTCTTATTGTTTTCGAATTGTGCTCGTACGGTATCTTGGAGCGTGGTCATCGTTGATATTCTATAATAGTGGGGCGGCGGCGCAGATAACACCAAGTTCGGTCAGCGAAAACCAAATAACAGGTAGATCACCCAAAGAACAACACTCACGAATACGCATAATCCGAGGCCGTAAACCCCTCGTTATTCCTCGCCGCAAACTGACACCCCCGTTCGATCAACAGCTGGACAACCTGAACATGTCCCCAAGCGCTCGCACTGCACATGCCCCCAAGTCAGCAGTCAGACCAGAATCCACGAACTGGACTCACTAGTGCAACGGCGTGTTCCCCTGCTGGTCAGGCAGATCAAAGTCCGCTCCCAAATCAAGCAGCATCTACCGACGTCACCAGCTCACTATCAGCACAAGCAGCCACAACCCCGTTTCCCCGCTACGGACCTTGACAAACTCCTCGTTCCCCTTGAGCGCAGCCTGGTGGAGCGCCGTCATCCCTTGTACGTTTGGCCAATCGAGGAGAAACGCATAGCGCTCGAGGTACATCTTCGCCATACGAAGATGGGCTTGGGCATGCGAGTGCGCGCCCAGTCGGTGGCCGTGTCGAGCAGGCGGTGTGGGTGCTCCAGCGAGCAGAATCAGAATAGTGTTGTTTTCCGCGTCCTGTATAAAGAGGCAACAATAAGCACATGTGAGACGGCACCTGGCCACCCACTCGCACGCCCAGCGAGTCGACCAACAACACACTCACCCGACTAAGTTCCTCCTCGTCATGCTCACTATCAAGCAAGAAGTCAAACACCTCCTCACTCCCTAAGACTGCCGCCCACGCCAAGGAAGTAAATCGACTCGGACCCGGATCCGGATTCCGCATATCCGTGCGCTGCACAAGTCTTCGCACCAAAAACAGATTATTCTCTTCATACGTTCAGGGAGGGGCGACAGGGCGTGAGACGACAAGAACAAGAGAAACAACAAGACGTAAGCATCGGTGTACAAAGCAACAATGCGGGTGCTTGCCTTTGACTGCCCGTCGCAGCCGTGTGGACGGGTCTCGCTCCATCCTCAGCCCAAATGCAGTATGTACGTGGTCGTCGTTGCTATAGTTCGAGGCTGGGCCCCAGGTCAAGTGGTCTTAGGTAACACCTCAGACACTAAGCGCCCGCAGATCACTTTCGCCGGTTCCTGGGCGATTCATCCGCACACAAAAAGCTCCCGCGTAAACGAACAAAGGCTGCTGCCGATCGTTGTTCGAAAAGCAGTCATTGTTATTGCAAAAAGCACAGTCGATATACAGATAAACACATGCAACTCTTTCAACCAAATCACATTCGTCCGTGCACAATGCAGCACTCGGTCAGTCTTACGGCGTGCCCGCATTCTCCTCTTCCTCCATCTCGGCCAACCGCTTGCGCATCGCCTTTTCCGTCTTGGTCGGAGGCACACGGCGAGAAATGGCCGCCCCAATCTACGTGCACATGCTCAGTCTCCACCCAATTGAGCAATATCAAAGACTTACCAGAACAGCAATCCCTCCGAACCTCAATACCCACGAAACACCATTCTTCCCAAGATACAACGTATCGCTATTTTGAGATCCATCTACGATGTTGAAGATAATGCTCGCCGCGATCGACACAAAGAATTGCGGGAACACAATCGCAAGATTGTGGATACCTAGAATGGTACCTCCAGCAACACTTCCACTACCCTCAACATTCAACTCGTTCGAGTTCATCTCGGTTTCAGTCATGTTGAGCGAGTAGCGACGGAGTAAGGCGGTACGCTCTCCAGGACGAGGACCAGTAGACGATCGAACCATACGCCTCACAGGATGAGCGGGCGTAGAAAAGACTCGGGCATGGCTGGGTCGAGAAGTTGATGCTCCATGACCGTTGACCGCGGCAGCAATACGATTCGTCGCCGCCGAGTCGTCCATTTCTTTCAGGTACTGAAAATAAATATTAGCTATGGAACAAATTCTAAATAGATGAACCATACCTCCATGATAATAGCAAACGGCACCCAGCACGCAACAGCCCAACAAATTCCGAGCAGTGCAATAGCAACAGTAGCAGCCGCTACGGTCTTGATGAAGAAAGTACTAAACATCAAAAGGGCGTACAGCACCAGCGCGCCAGTCCAAATGTTGCGCAACATGAACGGCATTGTTGGGAGCTTTAGTGGTCGGCCCTCTCGTGCTGCCTCGGCGCGCCACTGCCTAACGAGCTCTCGAGAACGAATCATTTCGGCATCAGCAGCTGCCTCGGGATTACTAGGATCTACTGGAAGATCAGGGAGCAATAGTCGCTTGTCTCGCGAGGCAAGGAATGGTAAAATGGTGCCAGCAGCAACGGCCACTGAAACGAGGTTGAGCTATGCACCTGGGCCGCAATGTACAACACATACCAACACTATAGATGAGCATAGCTCTATCTCCAGCAGTCGTTGCCTCGTCCTTGTTCGGATCTCTGCCAGTCTCCTCAGACATGACAACGCCCATCCAGGTCGTGCCAAAGAACAAGAATGGGAACCTGACACAGACGTCAATAAGTTATCGGAGTAAGACTAAGACTATACGCACCATCCAACCCAAGCACAGAGTTGCACATAACATACTCGTCTAATTGGACGAGGCAAGTTGAGCGCCGCGGTGTAAATAGTCTTGACAACATCCATGAATCGCCTATAAACTAAATAAGACTCTGCCCAAGTCTATTGTGATATCCGGACTCACCCATCTTCACGCTTCAATGGATCGGGCTCCTTCTCCTTCTCCTCTTGCGTAGCAAGCGTAGCCCAAACAGTCCCGCCGAGGATAACCATCGTCAATATGCACAACTTTCTAAACTGGTCTCCTCCAAACCAACTCAGAATAGGCCACTTCTCCAGCATAGCACCACCCAACGCAAATCCAACAATATTTCCAGCGTGAATCATACGTCCATGCCATGCGTTTGCTGTGGTCAATTGTTCCCCTGGCGTAACATCCAAGAGCAAGTTCCGGAGCGACGCCTGCAACGCATTGAGCGCGAAATCGAGCAAGCAGAAACATATAATCGCGATGGCGATTGCTGTCTGTCTGACCTATATCAAGCAATCTAGATCAATCACAAGGTGATGCAGTGGAGCAAGCTTAAGCATACGAACCGAGTTATCCCAAGACGCGTCCGGAAATGGTGGATGTGGGCGAGAATGGGAAAACGATGCAAAAAATTCGGCAATGGGGATAGCGAACGCGAGACCAACTGCTGCCACAAACAACACAAGGGTAGACATGGCCACCCAGTAACGACGACGATACTTGGACGTTGACGAATCCGAAACGGCACCTGCGACCGAGTCAGCTTGGATCAGTAAATTAGTCACAGAACATACCGATAAGAGGTTGGGCAATAAGCCCGCTCAACGGGCCAGCGAGCCATACCAATGACGTGAGGGTCGAGCTTAGGCCTAATTCGCGCAGGAAGGGAGTCCCATATCTAAGATCAAATTCCATTCAGCAGTGCTGACAGCACCACATGCAACCCACATACCCGAGCTCCACTGTCCACGTCACTTGTGCACCCGCCATCGACACCGTGAGCGCGATGAGATCCAAAAGGCTCTTTGGTTTGGGCGGCATGCGCGCCGTCTCCTTGGACTTGGAGCGCGAGCGCTGGCGCTTCTGAATAACAGTCTCCATGTGGGGCAGCGGTTCGCGGTACTCGACAGGCGAGGTGGGGGCAGATCCAGTCGTGTTGGGGAACGAGAATGCGACGTTGAGCTCGCCCGAAGGCTGCTCTGGGTTTTCTTGAGCGATTGGCTTCCTATGACGCGTATGCAATATGAGCCATGCATCATGTGGAAAGCCTGTTATGGACCGTGAGCTCACCGACTCATGATGCGAGCGACTAGACCGTCGTGGTCAGCTGCGAGTGCTCAATCCTTATCCGGCTCATGTGGAGCTACACAAACACATACAACTTTGGTGGCAGGGCTCATTGATTCCACGATTGGCAACTGCCTCCAGTTTTGATAAAGTAGCTTTGATTGCTCTGATTGTCATTCGATGGCCCCAGCTTTATTTGTCATATGCATGCTACCAAAGAATAGAGGCATATGCGACAGCTGAGGAGTTGTGTTTCCATTTGAGCCGGTACACAAGACCCTTGGAATTATCGCGCTTGTTCAGCACGCGGCGGATTATTATAGTAACGCTTCAATCGGCGTAGCCATAATGAAGATACATATGGTGGAACATTGAGTCGCGAGTCTCATTCAAGCCACGATAAATCGTGATTTGCAGCATCACCTATTACTTCCATTGCGGCTCAAGAGTTTCAAAATAACAAAATAACAAGATAAATGCGTGGCAGATGTTGGCTATGAGAGTACAAGCTCGTGTCCCTTTCTCAACGCTCTCACCGAGCCGTACCTTAACGATTACACCAGCCGGTCTTTCGGCTTCCAGTGCTCCATAAACCACCGTATAATGCAAATGTGTATCTGATGTGTTGGGAGAAGTAACCTACTCGCCCCTATCCAAACTCGGGTTCATCAAAAACATCCGCGGCTTCCGCCCCCTGATGGGTATATATTAGACCAACAACCTCCAATTCTTGTAATTCTGTCCACCACTCTATCGGCCCGTACCTATCACCACTCCTGTTGCTCTTTGCATATACTCATCCCCTGCTCTTTCTTTGCGTGCCATACGCTTCACTCACGACAAGCTTAAATTCGACTTGCTCCCCTATCGGCATCCACTTTACTTGCGGTACATCCGGCAACATTAAAGCCACGCCCTACACTCGCTAGTTGGCCATACGCTTCTGCACAGCAAACCTCCCCCCGATGGACATGTTTACCTCCCAAGAGCCCGAGGCCATTTCGTGCTGGCCAAACGTCCTAGTGCTGCTTACTCCCGAGGGAAAGCAGATCTGGCGGTGCTTTACTGAAGATGCTGTAAAGTATCTTTTCGCTCCCTTTGGACAAGTGTGCGTATCAAACATGAGCTAGTATTATTCCTCTTGCTAAATTAATCCTTCAGTCCAGAGGTCCAGATAACAAAACGGGCTACACTTGGGCAGAATGCTGACCACATTTACGTGGCATTCGCTACCCTCGAAAGCGTCGATAGCGCGATTGCTGCTGTCGAACGGGGCCAAATCAAGTCGCTCGAGGGATATCGACCTTCTCGCTCTCGTGCTCGCGCGCTGGGATTTCTGCAACCGCCGAACGCTTCACATGGTGTGTTTTGTCCTAGCCGATTCCTAATATTCTGTTGAACTAACATTTTACCCGTCTATGAAGCTCCTCTGGTTCCTCCGTCTATCGAGCTCTCAGACGAAGCCCGCGCTTCCATGGTCGAACTCGAGGCGGTAAAAAGAAGGCTGGTTGAGCTGGAGGCCCGGAACGTGGATCTTCTGCTGCAGTGGGCCGAGATCATGCAGGGGACTGAAGACTGCTTTGCCGAAATCAAAGCTCTGGGTTTCGATCCCTAGATCTTCGGTGGCCGCTATGGGTGCTATCCTTTATTTTTATATCGCGTTGTTTCGTGCATGGTTCTATTTTTGTCCTGGTCAACTTGTACTTTTCTGCTTTTTTATCTTTTTGTCGGCTCTATGCTTAAATTCAACTACTATCCACCCTACTCCCCATAACGGTCAGATGGCTAGATGGCCAGATTTTTGCTGGTCAGATTTCGGAAAGTTAACTTCGAGCCGAAATCTCACCCCGTCTACCCGGTTAGCCAACAGAGGTAAGGTAATCCATATATCCGTGCTTGGACTCATTTTTCCAAAACCTGACTACCGAAACTCTGACCAACTGGCCGTCTGAGCGTTATCGAGGATTTAAGCAGTACACAAGACCCTTGGGATTATTGCGCTTGTTCAGCACGCGGCGGGTTATTGTAGTGACGCTTCAAACGACGCAGCCACGATGAAAATACATATGATAGTACATTGAGTCGCGAGTCTCATTCAAGCCACGATAAATCGTGATTTGCAGCAATGTATATTACTTCCATTGCGGCTCAAAAAATGTAAAACAATGAAATGACAAGATAAATGCGTGGCAGATGTTGGCTATGAGAGTACAAGCTCGTGTCCCTTTCTCAGCGCTCTCGCCGAGCCATACCTTAACGATTAAATCAGCCAGTCTTTCGGCTTCCTGTGCTCCATAAACCACCGTATAATGCAAACATGTATCTGATGTGTGTTGGGAGGAGCAACCTACTAGCCCCTATCCAGACTCACAGGGTTCATCAAAAACATCCGCGGCTTACGCCCCCTGATGGGTATATATTCGCCCAACAGCCTTCAAGTCTCCTAGTTCTGTCCACCACCGCGCTTTTTTCTATCGGCCCACACCCAATACCACCCCTGTCGCTCTTTGCATATATTCATCCCCCGCTCTTTCTTTGCGTGTCATGCACTTCACTCACAACAAACTTGAACCCGACTTGTTCCCCTATCGGCACCGACTTTACTTGCGCCACATCCGGCTGCATTAAAACCACACGCTACACTCGTTAGTCGACCAACTTGCGTCGGCTATACGCTTCTGGTCAGCAAGACCTTTTTTGATGGACATATGTACGTATTGAGCGTGGGCCAGTATTACTCTTGCTAAATTAATCCCCAGTCTCCGCGTCAAACAAAACTCTCGGCCGAAAGCAACACCTCAAAAAAACCTAGGGGTCCTTTGTGGTCGAACGTGCTTGTCCTACTTACCCCCAAGGGCAAGCATATCATTCGGAGCCTCACCGGAGATGCTGTGAAGTATCTCTTCGCTCCTTTTGGACACGTGTGCGTATCAAACATGAGCTAGTATTACTCTTCTTGCTAAATCAACCCCTCAGCCTCGAGGTTGAGATCACAAGGCGGGCTGGACTGGGGCGAAAGGCCGACCACATATACGCGGCGTTCGCTACCCCCGAAGGCGTCTCCGGCGCCCTTGCTGCTGTCAAAGGGGGCCATATCAAGTCACTCGAGGGGTACCGATCCGCTCAGGCCGCTAAGTTCGCGGTGAACTTTGTAAAACGGCTAGCCGCTTCACATGGTGCGTTTTTGCCTGGCCGATTCCTAGCATTCTGTTGAACTTACATTCTACCAGTTTGCGAAGCTCCTGTGGCTACTCCGCCTGTCGAGTTCTCAGACGAAGCCTCCGCTTCCCTGGCTGAGCTCAAGGAGGTAAATACCAGGCTAACTAAGCTGGAAGCCAAAAACGTGGATCTTCTACTGCAGCTGGCCGAGACCATGCAGGTTACCGAAGACTGCTTTGCCAAGATCAAAGCTCTGGGTTTTAAGCCCTAGATCTTCGACGACCGCAACAGGAAGTATCGCCTCTTTGTTTTTATATCACTTTGTTATATGCATGGTTCTAGTTTTGTCCTGGTCAACTTGTACTTTTCTGTTTTTCTGTCTTTTTTATCGGCTCAACGCTTACATTCGACTACCATCCGTCCTACTCCGATGTAATTCAGCCAGCTCAGTTTTATTTATTATATTTATTGCGTCTTCAGCGAACGGAGTGTAAACATAATGCAGTGCCCCATGCCTGTCCATCACAGTCAAGGATACCTTGAACAGGAATATGGGTGCATGCAAAGCCGCGTAAGGCGCAAGACAATCTTTCAACTACTCGTAATCAAGTTAGAATAGAACTTAAACGAAAGGGAGCTGTGCCACTCACTATCGGTATCTATTGTATAGAAAACTTGAACAGAGAGTGTTCGCTTGCCTGCTGAAGAAACCACAGCAGCCTTCAGCGCCTCTTTCATACCTATATAAAAATGTTAGATTTCGACTATCATTTAGATTACAAAAGCTTTCCTTGATTGCGTATCAACACTACAGAAAAGCAGCTCTTGTCAGGCGCTGTCTTGGTACCAAGTGCAAAATATTCAAAGCGGTCGCTTGTAGTCTTAGCGTCACCTAGGTCCGTCGCCTCATCATCTTGATCCACGCTTCTGTTTGAATGTGCCAGGACCTGAATCTCAATCATCGCGCCCTTCGGCAACGCCTTTGCAGCAACAACCACAGCGGGAACATCTCCCACTCCCCTCTCCTGTCCCGCGTCTCAGTACCCATCACGATTAGCTAACCCAACTCGACCACTCACCCGACTATATGCGTCCCACGCCAACCGCCCTGGTTCCAACTTCTCACTCCCAGCCACCCATATGACCACGCCCTGCAACTGCGCAGTTGGACCGTCTTTGAGCGCCGCGACAACCCGATCGGCGTGTTGAAAAGCAAGCGCAGCTTCGGTCGCGAAAGATGGTGGAGAATGAAAAGTCATACGCGCCGGTACCAGTCCTATCTGACCGGACACAAAAATCTGGTCTTGGGCCTGCAAAAAATGAGCACTTCAACAATCTAAAATAGCCAAGCATGAACACAGCTTACGACGATAGCTTGCGAATACGGTCCAATATTTGCAGGTGCCCAATAACTCACACCTTGAACATGCAACCCAGTCCTCTGATTCATCTCATCATCCCGGAATGCAACACACGCAACCCGAATACGAATCGGAAGAGGAAGATCCACAGCTACGCATGCGCGAGAAGGAGGACTCGTGCCAAAGTATTGACCGTAAGTCTTGTTGATTTGCGGAAATAGGTCCATGGAGGACAAGAGGAGTGTCGTGTTTGTTATGTGCTTTAGTTGTAGGCCGTGTCGAGATAAGAGTTCTATGCGCGCAGAGAGCTCCGTGTAAGATAAATGAACTGGCTCTATTTGCTATCATACCTTTGATTATATCGAAGCAAGCAGCCATTTCGTCCTCAACCGACTCCTCTGGCGGAAGATCGCCCTGGACATCAGAGATGAATGCCCAAGACCCGACGATATGTATTTTCGGCTCGATAGTCACAGTCTGACTAGCCTCCGTGACTAGCTCGGATATCGCAGTTACGCCTTGGTGCTCGGAACACGCCGCTTGGACTCGAAGAGCGGTTTCGTCCAGCAAAGGCGGAATCGTAGGCTCCAAGAGGATAGACTCTGGTTTATGCTCAAGGATTGCGTTTGTGACCTCGAGGTAAGCAACCGTTGCGAACGCATGGTCCGAGTGCACAATCGTCTTGGTTTCGTTTCTAACCATGAGATTAGACTCCAAGTGCGATCTCTAAAGAGCGAATAGATCACTTGCATATGGATGCGCCGCTTGAATGCAGGACAATCCAACGTTAGAGTCTCGTATTCTCCTCCCTCACCGCATATATGAGCTCCATACATATCATGCTAATGCGGTTATTCTCGACATTTATCCTGAATTGTAAGAGGAGACTCACCAATTTGTGGAACGTGGGCTCCATCTGTGCTAGTGTTTTCCCCAGGTGCCGTTCTTGAAGTCCAATGCCGGCTACTTTAATGAGTATCGCTTCTACGCCAGCCTCGATCATCTCGGACATGAGTTCGCGTTGATCTCGTTGCCAGAGGTAGCAGAGCGGAGTAAGGGATAGCCTTTGGCATCTATTGGGGAAGTATCAGTTACATAACTGCTAAGATGTATACTACATGGCTCACACATGATCAACCCGGACTCGTTGATAGTTAGAGAGAATTGCCCCAACAGATACGCCTTGAATATCTGGGTGGGCAGCCTGTTGAAAATGTAAGCATCTCCACGAATCTAAAAATATTGATTCATACCTTCACTTCTGATAAAAGCACAAACATATCCTCAGTCTCGTCTCCTTCGATTCCTGCCTCATCACTATCTACTTCTCCCTCCCTCCTTCCATACTCGCCACCCTGCTCAACGGCCGCTCCATAGATGGTCTTCCTAAACAGTGGTACACCAAGTGCATCAGCAACAAGCTCGATCGCATCCTGACCAACAGTCTGATACATAAACGAATCGATTTCGCCTAGTATGGATCAATCACATTCCTCTGCGCCAAACGGAGAAAAATATCTAACCTTGTCCTGGCGGAGGTCTGAGAGACGCAGCGGCGACTAACTCATGTCCATTTGCGGTGCAGTGAACGATGTTGAAGCACGAGTCTTTACCTCCACTGAGGAGAGCCACGAATTTCATGGTGTGGTTGCTGAGATCACGGCGTCTAGAAATGGTGTAATTGGTTTTCGGTGATTGTGGCGGCTGACGACCACCATACCTGTAGCCACTTCTGCCCCTCTTGCCATTCATTATGCCTAAGATTGTATCTCGTTCTGCTATATCTTCTTCTATCGACGGTACGTTCTCCTTAATAATACGTTTTATGTCACTTCCCTAACTATGCATTTGTGTTAGCCCCGCCCACCAGTTCAGCATCCGCTGCGTTACGTGTATACTACTGCTTGTGTGGAGAGTTTGCTGTGAGTTTACAGTTTTGTCTGTGCAGAATAAAAATGACTAATCTTGCCGTTTTATGCTTGTAGCTTGTAATAGACAAATCTCTCGCTGCTCTTCCCCGCCGCAAAACCGACGGCGCAATCATCGTTCGTTCTCAAGACACACCAACCGACAAAGCCCGCATCTTCAAGCTCAACGTCAACATAGCCTCTCAACCAGTCATGCTTGAGCGGTACGCTTCGGCTTATTTAACTTGGAAAACGCACTGATGTTGGGTTTAGAAAAACCGAAAATAGCTTTTTACACGAACGGCAGTACAGGTTCAACTGCACACGATGCGACCTGATGATTGGTTATCAGAGCACACCTGCTCCCACAAACTCTGGACCATTTGTATACATCCTTTGGGGTGCGGTATCTCAAGTACAAGGCCAGTGTCCGACAGAGGCGTTTGAGGGGGAAGAGGCTGCGTTGGCTATGGCTGCCGCACGGAATGCCAAGCTGAGTGCTTCGTGACGAATTCGCAAGAGGTTGTGATGTGTGATTTGTACTTGGTTTACTATTGCTATCAATATAATTCTACATGACAGATGTCTCTCGACTTTTATGGCAGACAGCGGTCAAAGTACACTGCCCACCTCAAACGTCGAGCAAAATACTCTCATCCGACTCCGTTCACCACTAAACTTAAGCACAGTCGAGCAATGGTCAAGCGAGTCGCAACTCGCCCAACAACGTCGGAATGAAAACAACAAATCTTGATTCGGTCCATTTTATGCTTCCGGTTCATAAGCGCCGAGCTAGAGAAGGCCACGCGAACGAGAGCACTTTGTCCCTTGCATCATCATCCTCGTGTCTCACTCGCATCACTGTATTTCTACCTACTTGTCACGAAAATCTTGAAAAAATGACGTTTTGTAGCCGAACAGACGAGTTCCGTCAATGCGTTCAAGAATATGCGTCCAAAGTGCCAGACAGCAAGCGACGGAAAGCCGACGTGTCAAGGAGGGCTGGACAGGTGGAAGAGGATGCATTTGCAAGGCAATATTTGACAGAGGCATATACCATTGTAAGCATATAGATATAAAGTATTAGTCTGCCGAGCTGATTCATTTATTCCTTAGCTCAACCACCTCAAAACTCTGAGCCAATTGCTCGCTAGTGTGCGCAGGCCGTACCTCAACGTTGACGCCAACGCACAATTTCGGCCAGCCGCTGCAACCAGGAATGTTGATATGAACGACATGAGCTCAGATGCATGGGCTGGTGTCAAGAGCCTCACAAACGCAGAGCGCGACCAGCTGGATCTCCAGGCGAATGTTATATTGACCAAATGTGCTCAGAGAGTTAGGGAGCTGGAGCAGCTGGATAAGCGTACGTCGTGCTTGCATTTCCTATGTGGTAGTCACTCTGACGACTCTGTATGAATCATAGAACACACAGAGCTCATTGCAAACAAAACAAACCCACTTCTCCGCATGCTCCCCACACGCCTTACCCAATCTTCCGAAACAGCAGACGCAGATACTCGGTCTCTCCATCGGTCCAACGTCGCATGGTATCTCAGTCGCCGACTCGCTGAGACAGGAGCAGCACAAAAGGATATGCAGGAGGAGCGAGTGAAGCGCCAGGTCGAACGTGCAACTACACTTGGGTCGACAATGACTCTGCAGACACAGACGGCAGCCCCTGCTCCTACTCCTTCGACCTCTACATCTGGCTGGGGAGCATCCTCGTGGGGTCGTGGGTCTCAACCTGTCCCCGTCCCCCCGCCTCCCCCACCAGAAGAGTCGGAGGACGACGAATACGACGACATGGAGCTTTCTCCTTCCCAAATCCTACAGTTTGAGCAGGAGAATGCGGCGCTTTTACGCTCGGTCGAGGACACACTTGCCTCTGTTAAGGTCGCTGAATCCCGGTTGCTCGACATTAGTGCTCTCCAAACAGAGCTAGTCGCGCATCTTACAAGGCAGACCGAGGTTATTGATCAGCTTTACGACGAAGCCATCACGAGTCAAGGGGATGTGAAACGGGCCAACGTACAACTCAAAAAGGCGCGAGAGAACCAGGCAGATTCAAGGATATTCTTGATTGTATTCTTGTTGGGTGCGAGTGGTGCTCTCCTGTTCATACACTGGTATAATTAGATGTCTGTCGTGTTAGATCTACGTTGTGCTTTCTAGGTTAATCAATAGGTATTACTGGATAACCAAACTACTATATCTACTATACATGCTATGGTATAAGCACCGACATCCAACCAGTCTCAACGAGGTGTAATATTGTCTGAGCTATCACTTAGCCGTACGGCTCCGCTTCCAGTCAAATCCTCTTCATCCGAAAAGTCTGCGAGTAATGGCGCACCAGCTTCAGCATCTCGCAGTGCGTCAGCAGCCATGTCGTCAACCTCCTGAGGAAGTTCCTTCATCGCCCTGATTTTAGCATCTGTAAGGCGCCACACAAGGCTATAAAACCGGGAGCGTGAGTAGGTAATCGCACTAAAAGGTAGAATGGATACTAACAAAGCGGCTCCAATCCCAGCAACAGCTCCAAGGACGATCGATAAGGCATTGACAACCTTGGCAGCAGTGTCCATATCTCCTCGTTGTTGTCCGTCGGAGAACTTGGCAACCCGGGAGGCAATGAAGATGATTAAGAATGTCTTAGGCGTATAGAACCTATAAAGACGTGCGTGCTTAGTATGCAGAGTATCTCGTGTGGCAACCAACTCACACCGTGGCAACCATGAACTGCCAGAATCCTACGGAATCGATCGACTAGCACAATATAGTTGGAGAATGCTAGCAGCGAGTCTATGATTGGACTCACAGCAAACAGTGCATTCGAGTATGTCCACGGCAACGGTGCCCATCGAATAAGCATAATCAGGGGTAGTCCTTTAGCCGCAATTACAGCCTCCAATGCTCGCCATTTCTCTTGCCTCTGCGTGAATGTGCGAACACGTTCGCGGAAGAAATAGCGGAGCGTGAGGAATGCAAAGGCTGCGCCAATGCAAGCCGACGGAGCAACGAATAAGTATGCTTTGATGCCGTACGCGAAACCAGAGACAGTAAGAGCTGTAGTGCCACCAATGAATGGCGGTATTGAAGTTACAACTAGGCGGGATGTGAGCAATACTGCGGCAGGTCGGGTGTGTGAACGTACTGATAATAGCTGAAAGAATAGCCCATCCAGCAGGCATTGCCTTTAGTTTTTGGGAGCTGTCATAGAGGAACTGGAATATACGATCGGGTCCGACATATACAAACACCGCGATGAGAGCAATGTGGAACAAGATGAGCAACCAGACGAATGCCTGAGGCACGTTCAAGATCATGGTCAGCACACATTGAGGTTCTCGGTTGCCGAACACTTGCCTTCCCTATTGGACCAAGCTTCTTATAGCGCTTTGCTGCACCGACGCAGTACTTTCGTACGGCCCCACTGGCAGCTTGGAACATTCGTTTGGTGTCGCCGCCCATGGTGGTTGTGAGAGGTTGGCTGCGCTGAGGTCACAAGCTGACCGATCGACAGCGCCTTGGTCCCTGAATAGATTGGAAATTAAGGCATCTTGATTCAACTTCGACTCGCAACTTGACTTTGGACTTGACGGAGAATGATCTCAAGGACAAGCTGCAGAGCTCATTCATTCAATCTTCGGCCCAAAATAATACCTTCTGTAATATATTCGAGACTTAATTCGACTTCGACCGTTCCGCCTTCTAATCCAGCTCCCACTCCAGAGCCAGCTGGCTCAAATATCACAACTTGGCTCGGCGGGTCGTTACTTGTCGCATCGCTTGGTCTGGGTTACTATGCCGCAACGAAATTTATAATCGGAGACGAGTCTGCATCCTCCGGGCCTCTTTCAGAGGCCAAGTTCACACCTCTCAAAATCATTTCGACTGTTCCAGCGAGTCAAGACGCAAAGCTTATTTTGCTGGACGTTCCACCTCATCTCAGACCAAACGATGCAGAACTCACACCCGTGTTTTCGTTTTACATAAAAGACACGGATATACAGGTTCAAAGACCGTATACTCCGCTCAACGGGATTGATAGCGATGGACATATCGCTTTTTGGGTGAAAAAGTACTCTGATGGCGAAGTCTCACGCTGGTTGCACCGGAAGAACGTGGGTGACGAGCTGGAACTACGTGGACCTATACGAACTTTTGACTTTAAAGATGGAGAGTACGACGAGATTATCATGGTACGTTTAGCCTTCTCGTATTACCTGCCCCTACTGATTGCGCTACCAAGATATCAGGTGGTACCGGCGTAACACCTTTTGTACAACTCCTTAACAATGTCTTTTCCAAGCGGACGCCAACCTCGCCTCCTTTGAAAACACACTTCACCCTCCTTCACGCCTCTCAGAGCCCAGCTGCTCTCCCGATTGCAGACGTTTTGATTAACCCGCTCGTTTATGCTGTTGCAAATCGACGTGACTTGACTGTGCGTCTTTTTGTTGAATTCTCGACACCGGGGGGCGAAACAGCATCTTCAAACGTCAACCTACAACTTGGGAGGATATCAAAAGAAAATGTTGTGCGAGTCTTGCATGATAGGGGTGTTTTGCGACGTCCTCAAAGTTGGATGGAATGGATGCGTGGCACGAAACCACAGTGCTCGACTCGCGAAAAGAAATTACTATTCCTCATTTGTGGGCCTGAGCCGTGAGTCTATCGCATTGGTTATTGAGGTACTTGATCTAAATTTTGGGTGTAGCATGATCACAGCCTTTTCTGGCTCTCGCTTGTTACGGCGCCGCCCAGAGGATCAGCCAGTTGGTGGAATACTCGGAGAGCTTGGGTTTACGTCGCGCCAAGTCAAGCCTCTCTGATCTCAGATTTTACCAATTCGGTTTCAGAACCGATTTGTTTCATATCATGTTTACTACATTGTTTCAGGGGCATATATCTAATCAGAAGCGTACAGCAGCAGACTTTTCAACACTTTCAATTGAGACCTTGTGTCCTACCAGTGCTCGAATATTGGAGATCCCGTATCTAAGCAGTGACATGAGCTTTGGAAACATCCCCTCAGACTTAGGTGTATGCACATACCTAATCATAGTGGGCCGCTCCAAACTTAAACCCCATCCAAGAGCACGGACGTCTGGGGGTAGACCCATCGGCTCCAACATTTCTGGGCGGAATATTCCACTGTTGCCAATCTCAACCCACTTGTTCAGCCCTTTGTGGAAGGCAAAGATTTCGAGAGAAGGCTAGTAACGTGTTTGTTGGGTCGAGTACAACTTTCAAGGCGGTAAACATACCTCGGTGTAGGGGTTGTATGCGGGCTTGAAGCGAAGGTCATCTACGCCCATCTTCTTGAAGAACGTCTGCATGAATCCTGTATCGATTGTAAGTTCAACACTCGACTGGGGTTTCGTGGTATATGAATCACCAATCAAGTCCCCAAGTGTAATCCCTCGGTCTGCAACCACTCCTTCAACCTGGTGGAACTCGGCCAAGTGCGTTGCATCGACGGCTTCATTTCGGAACACCCTGTCAATACTGAACATCTTCACGGGCTTGAATCCACCCTCCCGGTCCGCCAGTGCCTTCAACATTCGCGCACTTGTCGCCGTCGTATGCGTACGCAAGAGTAATCGTCGAGAGTCTGCCTCCCTCCATGGCGCACGATACCCGATACTTCCGAAACCACCTTCGACATGTGTACGTGAGACAGTCTCGTAGTAGTCTGTTGGGGGACGGTGCGATTCGGCAGGATCCGAAAGATAAAAAGTGTCTTGGAGGTCTCGAGCTGGATGTTGTTGAGGGACGAAGAGTGTGTCAAAGTTCCAGAAGCCTGACTCAACAAACTGAGAGGTAGGCATCTCGGCGAACCTGAAATATGTTTAATATTGAAACAAGCATGATAAAAAGCTTGTCGTACCCCATCTCGAAGAAAATGTTGCGGAACTCCTCGCGAACCTTGAGGAGCGGGTGCAATGCTCCGCCATTTGTTGGCGTTCCCTCAGCCTCAAAGTTGTACTGTTTAAAGGACGAATTCTTCCAGCTCCCCCTAGAGTAGTGTAAGCCATGTGGTATCAATCGAGGCGATAAATGCGCACGATTGAAGCATGTCATAAGTGAGATCTGTTTCTAACTTCGCGATGGAGGTGCTGAATTTGGGCCCTTTGGCTACGGTAAACCAGAGACCTTTCCTATGGAGATATTAGATCCGATACTCCTATTTTACATCGTACGACTCACTTCTGGATCACAAGCTTTCGCTTTTTGAGCTCATTGATAGCCTTGTCCCCCGCTTTTAAGGCGCCGGTCGATTGAATCTCCTTCAGCTCAAGCTGGGTGGCGTCTGTGACATTTGGAGCCTATCGGGTTCCCATAATGAATCTAGGTCCCCTCATTGAAATAGATTTGACGCACCACTTTGACGAACCCGGTGCCCTCCTTTCCAATCCACCCGCTCTTGAATGCTCGACCCTGTCCAATCTTCGCCGATTCATCTCCAACAGTTTTCTTGAGCTCTGCGATAGACATTGCTGGCCCTGATCCTTTCACGGGGAGTGCAGCCCATACTCGAGCTTCATGTGAGCCCAGCTCTGCGATTTCGGCGCCCTCTGGAGTCAGTCCGGTCCCCATGACTTCTTGGGTAGTATATGTGACCATCTTTCAAGCAGTTTAGACTTACAATGACGCTGATGTATAGACAGAATGTTGGCTTACCTCTCGACTAAGCAAAGAATTCAATGCTCCTTGAATTACCATCTGTGCCTCTTGCAAATCATCTTTATGCTGTGATGCAGGGAGTTGAATGTTTCGTGTATCTTCGATCTTTCCATCTCGTTCTATGGTATCGAGAATTAGTTGTTGGAGAGACTCCATCTTGGCGAGCGTCGAGTCAGAGACGAAGTATCCGGACGCATTTTAGTTTCCGCCTAATTAACCCTGAACCACGTGACACAAGTTTATGTGGATTTGCTTCTAGCCACACCCCCTAAACTACCAGCGGCGATGCACAACTGTGCGACAGAGTCTTTAAGTGTAACGGAGGCTCGTAAAGAGATTGCGACCACCTCGCCTACCTCTTCGATCTTCGACCGTTCAATAGTGTCGGCGACTTCTGCTACCTCTGCGACCTCGACTTCGTTTGACCTCTGTTCAGAATCCTATAGATCACAGCGACATCCAACCCACTACTATGATGACGGAAATATAATCGTTGTGGTCGAAAATGTGATATTCAAGCTGCACAAGTGTGAGTATCGAGTGCCTGTATGTTAGTAACTGGTTCACTCTAATTCATATATCCATAGCTATGCTTGCTGGTCATTCAATGACTTTCGGAGGCATGTTTGATGTATTCCGTAGTGCCGGGTTGGTTGACCCTCAGTCAGAGGAGGTACAAACAGTACCTCTGCATGATGAGATAGAGATATTTGAGGGCTTGATCGATGCACTCTACTGCGGGTTGTAAGTGTATCTTCATTTGTAATGCGCTGTCCATTGTTGAGACTCATGCTTGCCTAGATCATTCGTTGAAAGCTTAAACCCTCGACACTGTCTAAAAGTTCTCGAGATCGCGCGTAAATACGAGGTCGGAAGCGTTGAGAAATTCTGTCGGCGATACTTGGTTCAGAAACTGCCTGTCTCTGCCGTTGATCCTTTCGAAGACTGGGACTCCTTTCAGTTATACTATAAGGGAGACGAGCTTGCTTCTCTTGCTTTTCAGATCTGTCCTGAATATCTTGCACCTTGGGCCTTCTACGTGCTTACGGTTCAAACACTTTCGAAGTTAAATAAAAAGCCTATTCACGAGGTCACCGATCCCCTCTCATCATTCGACAGCATGGATAAATCCACCATCTATCAGATGTTTGTAGTTCAGCACGTCAATCAAAAAATCCTCACCGAGTGGAATGGGCATGTCGATAAGTTCTATTCGACCAAATGTCCAAAAGCGTCTTCTTCAAGAGACAAATGTGCTAGGGCCCATACGACCTTTAATCAACAGTCACCTCTGTTCATTTCTCCCAAGGACGAATTCTATGACCCGCTCCAGCTAATTATCCCTCGCATTAAAAAGTATACAGCGTGGAAGGGATCAGTTCACGGATCCTTACGGAACTATTGGTGCCATCACTGCTCTATGACTCTGCAGGAAATTGCTAGAGAGAGAATACAGGAAATCCATCTCTGTCTTCTAGGCAGCGTCCGCGAGCTTGGGCTCCCTCGAGGAACGCCATTTCACACTCCCTCTAGTACCCGAGCCGATTGCGAATCGCCGTAATGGAAAAGGGTTTGTTTGGGCTGCTTCTCTTTTGCTTTCTGCTGTCCTGGCGATTTTGTACTACCAACGCTTTTATGTACTCTTATTAAAATGAAATTCAACTAACTTCTGCACCGTTTGCCGCAGGCTTTTCTAGCGTACATTCATCTTCCTACCTACAAGACTTAGTTTTAGGTTATATGATGCGTTTTATTTTGCCTATCTTGCTGCAGAGCGAATAACTGCCGCAACCAAACACGCCCCTCGAGTATGTGCGCATGTATGCGCATAAATTGCTAGTATTGATTTGTAGTTCATAACGTTCTTGAGTTATATTCCTCGGTAGTATTTCACTAGCACAAAACTAATGGGTTGTACCCGTCAGTGCAAGGTCGGAGAATGCTAGTGCCGGTTCTTTACGGAACATTGAGTCTCGTGTAAGAAAACGTGGCGGTGCAACGACCCATTCAAAAGCTTGCGTCAACAGCCCGTAGCTCCAACACTTCCTCTCCTCTGAAAACTATCATGCAAGGCTCTTCGACTCCTGCGCCCGAAGCTACAGGTTCAACATCAGAAGATAATTCCTCTTCTGAGTTTGATCCCAACAATCACCACAGAGTCCATTTTTACAGTGATGGTAACATCATCTTAAACCTCCAAGGCAAACTATTTCGAGTCCACAAGTGTGAGTTCTGTCTCAAGGGGACCCTTCTAAATGAGAGGCAATTGAACATCACTATATCCGAATTTAGCCGTGCTGTCATTACATTCTCGGACCTTCTCGGATATGTTCAGTTTGGCCCTTCCTCCAAGTGATGCGGAAGACGCTGATGAAGTGGCACTACACGATAATCCTATCAAATTCGCCCGTGTTTTGGATGCGCTATACAAAGGCATGTAAGTCTAGTCGCTAGATTATCTTGTCTTCTTAGTTGGAGGTGTATATATTAACTCGCCAACTAGGACCTTCATCTTGATTGTAACGCTTCGAAACTGCTTGGATATTATCGAAATAGCCCAAAAATACGATATGAGCCAAGTTGAAGCATGCTTCCAGGGATGGCTTTTAGGCAAACTTCCTCTTTCAGCAAACGATGCTTTGACTACCCCAAAGTATTTTAGCCGATATCGAAACGATCCATCGTTGGCTCGCTCTGTGTTGGAATTTGGGGATCTTAGACTTCATCCATGGGCTTTCTACTGCTTGGGTATTCAACTTACGTCAGAACTTGATCCAACGAATCCCTCGACATACTCGATTCCGTCGTCTCTTTCGTCTTTGGATGGCAGCTTCACTTATCCATTATTCATACTCCAGCAAATCATTAGTCAAGCCTTTCTTGAGTGGAATAATCGGATCAGTGAATTTTATGCAGTTAGCTGTATAAATTCTGCAAAGTTGGATGAGCATGGGAAACCTGAATGTACTCGGACTACCACAGCGTTCACTGTCGACTCATCTCCTTTGAAGCTTTCTCCAAAAGAAAAGCACAGGGATCCAGTTCAGATCTTGGTGCCGCATGTAGACAGTCTTAGAGAGGCGCTTTCCTCGCATGGCGATATGTACTGTACCTGGTGTCCTTCTTGTACCGAATCTCTGCTGCATATAGCTGAAGATGTCGTTCGCAATATACACCCACGCCTCCTAGAATGTGTGGCTCTAATTAGACGCCCTCGTATTTCTGGAGGTTCCTTTTGATTCATGTTTGTGCCAGGTTCTGTGATACCTTGTACGCTACACTCGCTGTTTTCAACGACAATTTAATCAGGATATTTCGCTGCTTCCTATTCTCGTGTGTACGTAGCAATTGAAGCGTATAAGCCACTGTATTTAGGACCCATGGTTCTCATATTCTTTGCTTTCACTATACTACCTTACAAGCCGTACGAGCTAATCG
>JAYRCO010000051.1:0-17647 GCA_037042815.1 Ceratobasidium papillatum
AGCTTACGTCGCTCGTCGAGGTATTCGCTTTCGAGCCAGCGTTCCGGGTCGCTGGGGGAGTTTTGACACTTCAGCAAACATCCAGGCTGAAAACTATATGAGCTCACAAGACGTCGGCATTTGGGAATAAATCCGGCCGCTGCCTGCAGATGCTCAGAGCTTGGGTAGTGAGAACCGTCCCTTCAGGAACGAAATACCCAAGGATCTCCATTCCTCCCTGTAAACAGCAGTCAATACTTCTTATCATTTCTATAAATAAATACTGCGCCACGTACCTTGCCCACTGTCCGACTTCCGGTTAACGCTACCGGTGGTCTGAAACGAAGACCTTCCTTGACGGTTGCGTCCTAGGCAAACATGAGTTATAGGTCTAAAAACTAGCCAGACTGGACGTACGAGCAGTTTGAGGATGTCAAGTTCATTGTTTCCTGAAACAGTCTGTAGCTCCACGTAAAGTCGCTCGACTAAACCTGGGTTCTTCGCCAGTTCATACATGATAAATCTGCGAAAAATGAACTGAGCCAACTTTATAACGCCATTGTCAGATAACGCACGCGATCGTCGAAGAAGTTGTCTCGGTTGCCGCAAGGCTGTAGGACTAATAAGTGGCTTGTAACAACGATTGGGAAGGTCAAATCCTTACAGCTGCCCAGCCATTTCGGCACTGATCTCCGAATGAGTCCAGTTAACCCGTTCTCCTTTTTCACTTTGAGTAAAGAGCTGGTAGACGCTAGGGGCCTCCTCTTCGTCCATCGGTCCGCTCGTAGCTTCTGCCTGCTTATATAGCTCCTCCCCAACCTATCCATATTGTCACAATATTAGCGCATATATACTCAAGAATCAACGGCTTACCTTGTACAACAGGTCGCTCGATTTGATACGGTAGCGTGCTTTGGCCGAGGGTCCGTATCGCAACCAGTTAATCATCCATTCAGGAAACACAAGTCTCCAAACTACTAGAAAATTATATTCCCCGACCACCTGAGGAAAGTCTTCGCCGTTGAGTCGTACTGAGGCGCCTCCCAATATAACCTGACTGATGTAGAGTGTTGTCATACGAAGTTGGTGAACGATGTCAACAGACTTCTCGCCATCAGCGCGCATGACATTTGAGATCATATCGCCTAGATGGGTTTCAAATAACGGAAGCCAGTATTTGAGGTGACGGGTAGTAGTCGCCATCATTACAGGACGACGGCGGGGTCGGGCAATGTCCATTTGGCTATCATTCAAGATGGCTCAGCTTCTCGTTATGCATGTAGGCGTATAAGCTTACGGGTATGTCACAGTCCAGTCGTGGCCGCCGACTCGCAGAGCTCGAATTGCCTTTGGAGCAGTATCGAGGTTCTGCTTTGCAAAGGCGGCGGAAACGGCATTAGGATCGTTGACGAGAACCATATTAGGAGCGATGCGAATGACCGGACCATAGACCTTGGATGGCGGAGCAGGTATCAGTGTTCTAAAAGCAACAGCATACGATATATTGACTCACCGCTAGTAAGTCGTCAGCAGTAAATGAGAGTTTACCCTGCCATCGCTGCCAGCGAATCCACAAGGACGTGGCAGCTGGAAGGCTCGGTCCTGGGATACGTTTCAATGGGTGAAAATACAGGTTGTAAATAGTCTGATTAATGATCTGGTTAGCAACCTCATTTAAACGAGCTGAATGCTCTTACCGTGAGCATCCATATACTTGTCCATGTACCGAGCACGTAGGCAACATACGTCTGCCACGGGGCTACACAAAAAAGCTCCATGTTGAGAGAGGCTACGAGTAGATGTATGATCAGTCGGTATGAAAGAATGGCGTCAATATGAGGGACTTGGCTCTGTCAATTTATAGCATGAGGCTCACGCAAGTATATGCGCAACATAAGAGTTGGCATGAAAGTTGAGCCGGATAGTACGAGATATAGCTTACGTTGAGAAGTTCGATTATTGCAATCACAGTCTAACAATTAGTGCGGTTAACTAGTACAAAGCTAGCATGGTCAATAACATCTACACTTCGGAAACTCGGCAGATGATTTTCTCAGAAAGAGATGCAGGCTGAAGGACCCAAATCGAAGCAAAATCATATTCCCAGGATCAGAACAATCCTCATTTATCAAATTAAATCATGGAGTGGTTTTTGTTTCTAGAAAAAGTCTCAGCCTCAATAAGTGTGGCACCAATGAGGTAGCGTAATTAAGTTATGCCATTGGCAGCCTGTGTCTTTGATTTGGGAGGCTGCTAAGGCGATTGTCACAGAAGTAGCCAGGCGCCCGATAAAGCTTATTCAACCTAACCGAGCCAAGCCCATATATGACCAAACAATACGTATAGGCATGGCTCCGCATACATGCACCGGTTCTGTTGATATATAAGGTGGAAGATAAAGATAAAGAGAGTTGTTTCATCTAAGCGCCGAGTACACTTGGACCGTCACGTGATGAAGCTTCTTGTTTTCACGCACCATAATTCTACGATAATCGCAGTGATCAGCTCTGCGACTTTAGCGCAGATTCCTCTGTGAACTCCCTGCGAGCTTTCCACTCAATTCAATGAGTACCAGAGCTGTAAACTACGTAGCCCACAATCTATGTAGGCTACAACTTCGCACTCTATCTGTGTCTGCTGCAGCGCGCCCTTCCAGATCCGATACCTATTATCAGTCAACCTCAAGCGATAGGGCCCCTCTCGCTGCTTCAAACTCACGAACACATCCTAGAGTAAATCAATTCGACAATACTCAGAAGTCTTTGTCAAAGCTTCCGCATAATCGCTCAAAATTGCGAAGGTCAGAGGATGCTCAATTTGGACCTCTTCGAGAAAACCATGTCGCTATACGAGTGAAAGAGCTCTGCACAACTGGTCAACTGGAGGAGGCTATGGCATATTGTGTTAATGTGCCCACTGCATTACAAGGTCCTGTAGCCTGGAATACCATAATACAGGCCGCACTCGGCGCGAAACGATATGATCTTGCTTATAAGCAATTTCTTGCTGTGAGTGGTGTCAGCCTGCAATGCTTAACGTACATAAATAATAACGGAAATTCTGCGTTGCGCATAGATGAAAAAAAGGGCCATCGAGCCCACAGTTTCTACGTATATTACTTTTTTGAAGGGTTATGCTGAGGCGGAGATCGAATTTGGCCCAGTCCAACTCAAGCGTGCTGAAAAGTTGTACAGCGATTGGACGCATTTAATTTCCTCTGGGCGAGCAAACCTGACAAAAAGAACTGCACGTTTGCACCCAGCTGCAACATACATCGATGTTCTTGCCAATGCCGGCGCATATCAAAAGATTTGGGATGTTTTCTACGATCTGGAGGAAAAAGGACCCCTTGCTCCAAATGAACGCGTGTTTACTTCTATGTTCCTCGCTCTTGTGCAACACGCAAGGGAAGTGGGTGCCTCTCCCGCAGCTGAGCAGGGGTCTCCGCCTGCTAAAAGTGCGACGTTACTGTGGCGCCAGGTTCTTCGAGCCGTAGAAAAACAACCGTTCCCAATCGATTCGCACCTCATCACTGCTGCATTGCGAGCGCTCAGGCATGGGGGCGAGGCGGAGCACGAGCTGGCTTTCACTATCATCGATGAATATCTTGGTTTAAAATCTCCAGATGCCCCTAGCTCTGCCAAACCGTCTGGCTCCAACTTGATGCTTGATCCCCGAGCCCTGGATGCCGTATTGGCAGTGTGTAACTCGAGCAAACGGCGGGATCTCATCGAATATTACGTGGAGACCATCATTCATTCTCCCAACTCGTCGATTGCTCGGGCAGTAAATACGGCGTTGATAGACCAGCTACTCTCTTTCTATGCATCTTCCGCTAACGCTCAAAAGGCGCAGGAAACCATAGACTGGATGCTCCGGGAGGCAGCACTTCCCAACGGACCCCAGGTCAAACCTGGAAGTAATTCTTGGGCTCTGGCGTTTCGTGCCTGCGCTAATGCCAAAGATTGGGAGGTTGCCAAAATACTGCTTGATCGTTTAGAGTCAACGCGTAATGAATCCAATGAAAGAAAAAATTGGACTGTTCCCAGCGCTGAGACTGCATATTGCATCCTCAAGGTCGCATACGCATCTCAGCCCGCTAATACGCGAAGTTATAACCATCAGCTTCGTACGGCGTTTGATGTGGTCGAGTTTGTATCGCGGCTCTGGACCAAGGAAACATACGACCCAAAGCAACTCGCTCAGATCGATTTCAAGGGACAACGACGGTTGGTATTTCAAAACAAGCTAGCTGACCTGTTGGAAAAGATCATTAGCGAGTTTGGGGAGGTTGGAAGCTACAAATGGACGACTTTGTACAGGCGGATTGCACAGATGCGAGTGGAATTATCAGAAGAAGTAATGAAGAGGCATGGAAGTGATAGTTTATCTTATTTTGATTCTTAGAGCATTCATATTTGAACAATCGTAATCAATTCCCAGCTCTCCATATTCATGTCGCGTCTTGATGTTCTATTTGTATCACTTATCTTATCAATTCACGGACAGATTCGAGGCACGCTTACGTAAAATGATCGGCACGGCTGTCTAAATCCGGCATAACGCGGAGGTGTCAAGCGCAGTCGCGACCACCATCGCGTCTGACAACGCAACCTCTGCAAAGCTACATCGTACATTCGGTGCGAGTCGCTGGAACGTCTTTACACCACCGACACTCTTTACATACACTCGCTAAACACTACTTAAGCACGATAGCCAAATACCATGTTTTTTCTGGGATTTACGGCATTGCTGTTTGGAACGTCTGCTGTCCATGGCCTGCGTCTCCCAATCTCTAGGATAACTACCAGAAACAATCACAAATACGGGAGTTCGTTCTCGGTCACTCGTCCTGGAACATCCTCCAGCTTGTCTGGGACTACCAACGCAGCCGTTACTCAAAACAATGATACCGATTTATCGTCCGTACATGATATTGTTTACATGGCTCCTGTCACGGTAGCTGGTAAAGGTACGCAGTACGTTCACATTCGATCGACACGAGTGCTTACCTCGAGTATAGAATACTCGGTACAAATCGATACTGGGAGTAGTGACATGTGGATTCGTAGCGACAGTATGACCCACACTCAAGTTTCGGTATGTTGATGTCTAACAGAAAAAAGCCCACCCGTGTGACACCTTCAGAACAGAGCGTCGTAGGAAATATTACTTATGGAATAGGCTGGGCGGCTGGACCAGTTTCGCAGGCCGACGTATCATTTGCAGGGTAAGAATTATGAATGGCTCAAATGCCTTGTTATCTCGGCTAATCCTTGCTGCCCAGATATAATGTTTCGTCCCAAGCATTTATGATGGCAACGGCTTCCAACAACCCAATCCTAAATTGGGGTGCGGAGGGGCTGGTAGGACTCGGCACGAACGCTCTTTCTACAATTGACCAGCTGGTCAATAGCACCGGAAGCTCCTGGGGGCGTAGTCTCCTATACAACATCTTTGCTCAAAGTCCTACGACACCCAACTTTGTTGCTTTCTTGCTGCAAAGATCTGGAGATGCAACTTCACTCTCTAGCGAGGGCTCGTTTACTATCGGCGAGTTGGAACCAGAATACGAGGCTGCCATTACTGCGACAGATGCAATACCTACTTGGCCTCTAGTCAACCCTAAGCGCTGGACTGTTCTCATCGATGGTTATGACACCACCGGGGCCGTTTTACATTCTCTATCAAGCTCGGTGCCGGATGTGCCTACCGGGAAAGCGGTTGCTTTGATCGATAGGTTGGTCTGCTCTTGATGCAAACAAAAAGATTACTGAAATATTATGTGCAGTGGTACTACATATGCATATGCATCCCAAGAGTTTTGCGAAAACTTGTACTCCGGGATCCCTGGTGCCAGCTATTCTTCTACCCTGGGCCAGTGGGTGATGCCCTGCAGCCAGGAAGTTAATATCGGGTTAAGCATTGGTGGTCGTCGATTCTCGGTGCACCCGCTAGACACCACCTCGCAGTCGTTGACGTCGACTGACAACAACACTTGCTATGGCACATTCATCCCCCAAAGCTTTAGTGTTTCGGAGGGGCAGTTTGATATGATTTTGGGCGACGTCTTCTTGCGTAACGTCTACCCAATGTTCGACTTTGGGGACTGGGAAAATGGCCAAACGAACGTGATGGGCAACCCGTACGTGAAGCTGCTCTCAGTCACCGACGCACCCGTAGCCTCTGCAGAATTCCACCAGCTCCGAGGGGGGTCAGCAACTGACGCAAACCAAATATCCAACGCACAGTCGTCGACCTCATCCTTCTCGTCCAGTTCAACGGTTTCCGTTGGCGAGGATAAGCTTGACCACTTGGCTCGCTTTGCTGAAATCATGCTAAGCTTGCTCGCTGTCAATACGCTGTTGCTTCTCGCAGGTGTTGGTGTATTGATATATTTTGTGTTTTTCAAACGCAAACGTGTCACATCTTCTGGACCTTCCACCGATTCTGGCACATTCCCCTTCGACCTCGGCAACCTCCGACCTCCCGGTCCAGCCTATCAACAAGTTCCCTCGGCAAGAAACTCTGTCGTTCCTTGAACGCTTGTGTCCGTGTGTTATTTCTTGTCTAATGGACTCTCTGCATCTTGTTTCTTGTTGGACATATCTGTACTTACTGCTAGTTATCTTACGATTTCATCTTCCTCACACTGGGTCAAATAGGGCAGAAAATGGTGGATATTACGAATGGGCGGCCATAAAAGGTAAATACAATCTAGTCCCCATGAACAGGTTATCATATCACCGCGCGGATGGTTTTCTGGCTCGTTCTGGTTGACCAATCGGTGATGCACCCCCAGCTCCAGTTCGACAATCATCTTTCTTTTCACAAAAACCATGGCTGGGAGGCGGGCTAAGCGCACCAAACATGGTTGGGCTCTGGGGAATTCCAGCCAGGTTCCGGGTGCTCCAGCTTGTCTTCACAATTTCTTCGAATCTGGTCATCGCAGCACCTCTTAACTCCGGACTCAACGGCACCGTTTCCGTGGACTCTGATCGTTTCTTGGGTGATTTCCTTTTGCCTCCTGCGCGCTGCATGGGTTGTGGAGAAAGTACGATGCACGGCCCAAAAGGATCATCCGAGGAATCCTGTACGCCACGAGATTCATCCTCTTTGGAACAATCACCGTCGAAGAAAAGATGAGCACGAAGTGGTGGAGATAGCATGGTTTCGGATTCAACAAGAAGGGGGTGTCCAGTCTCGGAAGTTTGTGGGGACGCGACATCGTCCACAGCCACTGCACCAGTCTGCACGGTAGCTCGGAGGCGACGCATTCGAGCACGATGTTGTTGTGGGTCCGGAGAACGCGTCAGACTCTGAGGAGATTTCGGGCTGTTGCTTGAATTGAAACGTCGCGCAGGAGACCTTTTCAGCGGATCAGCTTTGAAATTGGTCCAGTTTCCTTCCTGGCTGTCCAAGTCCTCGAGTTTCTGATAAGCACCTGGTAGCTTCGATGCAGCAAGTAGGTGCTCTTCGTCTTCGGCTTGCACTTTGTCAAAAATCTTCCGGCGGAGGGATCCATGACGAGAAGCTGACACGTACGGAGTAGGCTGTGAGCTAGTCAGCGGTGAGCTTAATCTGGCACCCAACGTGCTAGGTGAGCCATTAACAACGCGCAAGAGCTTTGGGGATCCAGAAGATGCAGGAGAAGAAGCGACTCGTGAGGTCAATCGGCCATATTCCACAGGAGAAACATGCCCCAAATGCTGGGCGCCGTTGGCAGAAGGATAACGAAGCCCTTTCTCTCCACTTGGCGAGTCTTCGTTTAGTCTCTTCTTCCTCGAAAACGTATGACGAAACCATCCTCCAGACTTTGGCGGACGAGGTTTTTTCTTAGAAGGAGTCCCAGGTTCTTCGTTCTTCTGCTCGGTTCGAACAGCATGATAGGCGGCCGCAGAAGATACGTTGTGGTCGTACATCCGCGACGCATCGACCCAGCCCATACCCACAGGCCGCATTGGGCCAATTGTGTCAGAGTCGTAGCCTCCAAATTCGTATGGCCTTCTACCAATGTTCGCTCCTCCAGGGGTCGGCTCTTTGCGAGATTGACACCAGCGAGCGCATCTCCCGTATGTCCAGCCAATAAGTGTTGCGAGAGCTATCACTCCAAGAATGATAAACAGTGGCAGGAGCGAGATTACTCTGAACCCCTGAGGACTGGCAATTGGAAGCGGAATTGGAGTGGCAGTAGTTGTGGCAGTAGTCGTAACCGAGGAGCTGTCATTAGAAGAAGACGAAGAAGCTGACGTAGTGGTCTTGTCCGTGGTTGTTGTCTCAGGGGCCGAGTCGTCCATAGTATCAGTATCAGACAAATCGGTAGCGGAAACCGGCGTAGGCGTAGGTGTGGCAGTTGGGTTGACTCCATTAGATCCATATGGCCACCAATAGTTGAGACTAGAAGTAGGTTGGAGCGCTGGAGGGGTGTATGTAATGGGTTTCGGCGCAGTCGGAGGGGCGATTACAACTGGAGCCTGCCGACGAGAAATGGAGTTTTGCGACGAGCCCCAGTCACGGTATCCTCCAGCTGTATCTGGGTTGTCTGGTTTCCCTTCTATAGCAGCTATAAGAGGTAAGAGGGACCAGATGAGGATCGCAATCAGTGAACCACGTAACTCCATAACCCCTGTGTGCACTACAGGGCAGTGTCAACTTGATTTCTCCACTCTGAAGATACACAACTACCTACATAGAGCTAATCCGCCTGGGGTAATGTGCTAGCCCACGAAAACGAGTCTAACCTGGTGCAGTCTAACCTGGCGCTGATGTGGGGACGTATGTGACAAGAGACCGAGATGAACGTTGGGTTGAATGTTGTAAAGGAGTGTGTTAGATGTAAGAGCGCCCTGCTAGAACTCCTTAAATCAGGAAGGAGGTGTGCTCGACTAGTTATGATGGGGGGCCGAGATGGTAGGGATAAACAGGAGTGAATTTAGGGGTCATAAACATAAGCAAGCCACGAGCACACGTGACTCTGGACTTTACCAAGTGGCTTTCCGAGTTGTACAAGCTCTGGCCGTGATCTGTGCAAGTGCTTATAGGAATATATTGATCTACCTGAGGACGCATAGCTGAAATAAGTAACTATAGCAGAAACTTTTACGAACAGAGTGTGCTCTTCGAAAACCACCTCTAATATGGTGCATGGTATATGGTAGATTATCCTAAAACAAGTTCGTACAATATCACTACAACATTTACGGCTATGAGAGGGACTGGAAAATAGATCAGCAATGTCCTAATACAAGGAGAGGTGGACCTACTTCGTAACAGAGTCCTCACAGCACCAATCAGGTTGATTAACCTCGACTTTACTCCCGGGCCTCCTTGGTCTCCAAACCCAGTGTTGTCATATTGTCCAGCGAATTGCTGGCCTGGTTGATAGCCAGCAGAGGACCAGCCAACTGACGTGCAGCAATCCTCGATGAGCATGTTATGAGCTGGACATGAAGTAGCTACTAACTTCGCGCAAGGAATCTCTCCTCGTTTAATACGGCAATGGCATTTATCAACAGCAAAGAAACATAGAGGATAGTCCCCAAGCCAAGTCCCATCGCAGACTTATGTTGCTTAGGTATTTTTTGCTGTGTAGAGATGCGGCAATGATTTCAGTTATCAAGTGGAGGTTTTCAGAACGCTTAACGCAAGGGCGTTGCGCAGTGTCTGTCGTGGTCAGTCGTGTCAGCGAGGAGTGGACCCTGACGTAATGATGTAACACCCGCCTGGCGCTTATGGCTGAATTTCGACCTTCTCTCCCAAGTCTCAGATGGCGAGCAGATTTGCCAGTACCTCGTTGGCAGCCAGTGAGCTCATTTACATCAACTGAAGCTACAAGCAGTCTAATATAGATCAACTTAGTCAGTAGATGTAGCCTTCGTAGCTCTATCTCCCGTCCAACACCACCTCGTACTATCTTGGCTGGTAGTTCTGGAGCACCCCGCAGAAAGTAATATGCCCATTCATTAGATATTGCTGGCAACTAAGCACTCTATAGTATTACGCTCCCAACTTTCTCGGATCTATTTCGAGGTCGTTTCAAGGGAGATGAAGCAGCCGCGGAGACGATCCAATCTCAGGAGGAGCCAAAAAAGAGCCAACAACCAGAAGATATCAGTTTGTTCGACGCAGCAGAAGGGAGCACGCCTCAACGAAAAGGCAGACATACACAGGCGAGTAAATACTATCTTGCGCCCCTGGCATATGTAGTCTAACAGACCCGGACACTAGCATAAATACTCGACGGCCAATTTCAAGATATCACGACGCAAACTAAACTTGCTGGCGAACCAAATAGCGGGAAAGCCGATTGATACAGCAATCCTTCAGATGGAGTTCAGTGATAAACGAGCTGCGCGACGAATCAGGAGCACACTCTGTCTTGCTCGAGATCATGCTCAGATGTACAAAGGACTTGCCCGCAACAAGCTGGTTGTCGGTTAGTGTCTTTCCGATCAAGACATACGTTGAACTCAAATGGCTCTACTCCGTTCCAGCCGAGGCTTGGGTAACCAAGGGTGACTATATTCCACGAGTGGATCCGAAAGGGAGAGGCCGGATTGGAAGGAAGCACCATCCTTCGGCCCGAATGTCTGTCGTACTCAAGGAGGGCAAAACACATGCTGAAATATTGGAGAAAGAGCGCAAATATAAGCTCGGGAGAATCGTTGGAGCTGGTTTTGTTCGGGAGGATGTTCCTATTCGCAATCCAGGTCCAGGGTGGGCATGGTAGACATCAATGTTTCTATCTGTCGTTTGTGAGTCTCTCTCATAATGAATACACCATCCCTGTTCTGTCATTGGCTGGACGCCGCTGCAGGCGCTTCATTCAAGCGGACAAGTGACAAGCGCAGAAATTTTCTGCCAGGACTTGGAACGTAACCATTATTTAGGCCCCTCTGCATGCTGTTCCAGTCTCGGCGCACATATACCGACGCAGTCACCTCCTTTAGTCGCACCGTGGCTCGACCGCTCAAAGTCACCTACGCGCACGTCTAAGTTTTGCTCACATGTCTAGCCGCTGTCTCGCGTTGTCTCTACGCATTTTGAAAAGACCGTGTGGCTTGCACCCAGCGCCGTGTGCATGGAGCTTGTTTGTTGGATGGTGCCAAATGCCATCGGTTCTCGATGGCGCTGCAGCACATGGTCTCAAGTAGACCACAGATACATATATCGACCTCGGCGAACCTTCGAATCGACTACATAGCTGCGTAGGACTACACACGCATGTCCATTTTGAGACGGACTTGCTAGCCGATGTAGAGCCGTTGAGGACTCGACAGTTGTCAGGTAGGTTAGGCAAACGGTCATTCGTTCTGCCCTGGTTCACTGAGGTGGTTAGTCCGGGCCCTGGTCATACATGTTGGTTCAACTCCCGTACCTGTAATACGTGTTGCTCAACCTTTTTATTCTTCCTATTTTTGATTCCACCCCGAAGCACCAACCCCGGCATTCCCTCATCGCCATCACCGCTTGAGTCGGCCCGCTCTAATCGGCGTACTCCAAACCATGATTCCATTGCGCTTACCGCAAATAACCTCGCATCTGTCACTCCACGTAGTCACCAGCTGCGCGGAAATCTCGGGCGAGACGCCTAGACACGCTTGGTAGAAGCGCCGATTCGGTTGCTTAGCGCATCTTCTACGGGCCGTTAGTATGCTCGTGACATACACTCCTGGTCCTTTCAAAGTAATCTCGGAGATTGTGCGTGTCTATGCGGATCGTCTAGCGACAATGACTATCCGGCAAATCCTCATGGACGACCAGAATAAATACCAGTGTCCGGGCCAGCTCAGTGATCCCCCACTTTCTTCTGCTCGCCCCCAGCTGCGTATTACTCTACACTCACTAAAATGAAGGCAATATTCACCGCTGCCTCTGTTTTGGGCTTTGCTCTCGCCACTTTTGGTGCTCCTAACCAAGGCCACACGAGTACAAATGCTATGAAATCGATTTATGGAGTACGGGGAGGAGGTCTAGAGATGGCATTCTCTCCTGGCCAAGCCAAGTTTGCTGGCGGCGATGTAATTCGTGCGCTAGGTTTAAATCAGTTTATCGGAAATCTATATCTTCAGCCCGTCACTCTTGCGCATGAGATCGGCCAAGGTAAGCCATTGCAACTTTCTAGCACTGCTTGTGAGGTCTCAACGATTTATACAGGGAGACCTGGACCCGCGTCCCTCGGCCTAAAGTCATATGCCCCCGCTTTCCATATTAAATCGGGGTCGTTGTATCAGCTAAACAACGAGGTATGTCGCGCAGCCCCATTTCCTATACTCCTATTGATGAATCTCGGTAGACCTCGGTGCTTTATGCGAATGTTGTGAACGTGACCGAGACCACGGGATCACATATCATTCCTAAGCTACAGCTGTATCTAGAGGACAAGAAGCGTGGCGTGGGTGGCAACTGGAAATGGCACGATACTACTCTTCATTTTGAGAACGCAGGATGGACGAACCATGGTTGGTCAATCATCTAGCTTTTGTGATATATGCTAATGAAACTAGGACTATTCCATTCGTGCCGAAACGTCCAAGGATCTTATGGTATCTACGTCGACTTCAAGTAAGCCTAGTGGTTTTATGTTGTGCTTCCCTGCTCACATCAGCCGTAGTGTGACTCAAGAATATCCTCAGAACTGTGTGGCGATCACATTTCACAGTTTTGGTGACGAAGACAATCACTTTAACTAATGCCTTGGGTTCATTGTTGTATTGCTAGCTGGCCGTTTCTGATCATGCGGTTGTTTCAACCTGCAAACTCTTCGGGTTCAAGTTCATATGTAAATAATATATAATCAATACATGCTGTCAAAGTCCGTGAATGGTCGATCAGTTACCCCGCATTTGGACCCGGCTAAGGGTTGAAGCCGGCTCCCGTGCTCAAGTGACCAGCTGCTCCGGGCCTCACCTTTACCACGACCACTGCAACTCATCTCTTGAACATGGTACCTAAGCCTAGTCGCGCTGCTATCAACAACTTGCTCAACCTGAGCCGTCATACCTATTGTCCATGTCACGGCGCAAACGCAGCGCACCATCATCCGCCTGGGAGCTACTTGTCTGGTCTGCGCAAGTACGCGACACCAATCGATGTGCCCGTCGAGAAAGAATATGCATTTGAAGTAGGTAGTCCCCAATTGTCTTGTGCCTTGCTCACACGATTTATTAGGTTGCTGCATCGAATCTGCGCTTTGGTGAAGGCGTCACAAAAGAGGTTAGGGGCTGTCCATCCGAGCTAAGAACTTGCTCATATCTGCTATAGGTCGGTATGGACCTCAGGAATATGGCTGCTACCAAGGCAAGTCTCCCTACTTAGGTACATACACGTATTAACTCGAATTATAGGTTGGGGTGTTTACAGACGCGAACCTTGCGAAACTGTTGCCAATGAAAATGGTACGTACTACGAGCCATAGCGTACTTTAACTGACTTTTCACCTAGGCCATCGAATCGTTGGACCAGCACGGTGTAAACTACGAGGTGTTTGACCGTGTTGCTGTCGAGCCCACAGACGCTAGTTGGAACGATGCGATCGCTTGGTCGAGACAACACGACTTTTCCCATTTTCTTGCGTGAGTAAATGTTTGTGTGGCTCACAGGTAGCCCTAATCTTGCACCTTAGTGTGGGAGGTGGAAGCGTTATTGACACTGCCAAAGCAGCAAACTTGTAAGCAGCCTCGAACTATCTGATACCTTTACTGAAACAATTACAGGTTCACAGTCTACAAGCATGCGGATCTATTCGATTTCATCAACGCTCCTGTAGGTAAAGGAATGCCCATTTCTGAGAAACTGCGCCCCCTCATTGCTGGTAAGTATGTAACCAATAGATTTTGACCTACTAATCTCGCGTCAAGTTCCGACAACGGCTGGGACGGGCTCCGAAACCACTGGCACTGCTATTTTGGACATTCCGTCCATGAAGTTCAAGACTGGAATTGCGAATCGTGCTTTGAAGCCGATGCTTGGGATTGTTGATACGTTGAATACCGACAGCTGCCCCACCGCGGTTCATATCAGCTCCGGATTGGACGTTGTAGGTACATTGTACACTCAATCGGGCTGCGCTAACTGGTTGGCAGCTTTTCCACGCTCTTGAGAGCTACACCGCAATCCCTTACACGGAACGAGTCCCCAGGCCCACTAACCCTCTGCTTCGACCCGCGTATCAAGGATCAAACGACGTCAGCGATGTGTTCTCAACCTGGGCTCTGCGTCAAACAGTCAAGTACCTCCCACGCGTGGCCAAAAATAGGGATGACAGAGAAGCGAAGCGCCAAATGCTGTATGTGTTATCGCTTCATGTATGCTTATTTGTGTGTGACTTTTGTTAGACTCGCTTCGTCCTTTGCTGGCATTGGTTTCGGAAACGCTGGCGTTCATTTGTGTCACGGCATGAGCTATCCGGTATGGTTTGCTCGAGTGTGACCGAGTTGAGCTTACATGCGCCTAGATCTCCGGGTTTAACAAAACTGGGCCCAAGTACCAGCACCCAGGATACGTCGTCGACAAGCCTATTATTCCCCACGGTGTCAGGTGCAGCGATACATTCTATCCACACGCGTTGGTTCTGACGAATTTCCAGTGTGGCGTTGACTGGTCCAGCAGGTGAGCCATGGCCTTGGCGTACTAGGCGCATACTAACTCCAAAATTAGTGTTTCAATTCACTGCACCTTCTTCTCCGTCAAGGCATCGCGAGGCCGTGGCAATCTTTGCCGGAACTGATGTGAATGACTCGAAGATTGCTCGCCTTTCGGGTATGTTCCCGAGCAATATTCATAAACAAACACTTGACAATCTTGCAGACGATGCCGTTGGAGATTTCTTGTTTGAGCAGATTGCCCGGTTTTTGGATAACCTCGGCGTTCCGCGTGGGCTCAAGGCGGTCGGGTATCAGAACAAGGACATTGATATGCTAGTCAAGGGTACAATTCCGCAAAGGCGTGTGCTAGATCTCGCTCCTGGAATCGGTGAGTTTTTCATGCACACCATGTCTTTGTTGCTAAACCTGCACAGGCGACGTCAATGGCGCTGACGGGGCGGAGCATCTCACGGCCATTATCGAAAAGTCAATGTCATACTAGGGTTGCAGTATATAGTCTCGATGTACAATACATAAATGAACAGGCTCAAATCATTGAAAGACCTAGGCCAGTCGCCGCTCGTATCCCACGGCTGCGTGCAGCATACACGCTAATCCCCAAGCAACTGAGAACAAACCCTACGAATCTATCAAATAGTTAGTCTTGGGCAAGGGTACATGTCCATCCACCTACCTAAAGAAAGCTACCCGAGAGATACTCCGCTCTTCAAACGGCGTACGAGACGACGCAAAGATCGATCTCAACACGGCTGGTGTGACTGGGCTGCGCTTCTTTTCATCCGGTACAACGGGCGACGTAGGGCCAATGGATGGCTGCCGAGTCGTGCTCGACGATGCGGTCGAGGGTGCATAGCGCGGGGTTGTGGGTGGCGAGCGCCGGACTGGAGGATTCGTACGACGTTTGGCAGGTGGAGGTTGGGGCGTCCTTCGGCTTTGCTGAGAAGACGTTCGCTTGGAGCGATAGGTTTGCTGGGGATAAGGGTTGTTCAAGGGGTGAATCGTAGAAGATCCTGGTAGATGCTGAGTTTGTGCAAAACTGTTATCAAGAAACGACATACCCGAGGAAGACATGACGAGTCGTGGTGGTTAAAAAGAAGACGAGGAGGAACGACTCGTCAGTGTGCGTGACGCCAAGAGCTAAAGGAGAGATTGCCGTATATGGATAAAAATAATGACCACACTGAGGTTCGAACTCAGGACCTTATCCGGTGCAGATGTGTTCGAACCGCAGTCGAATACATGTGAAGGATACGTGATAACCAACTACACCATACGGCCTTGCTGGAAACGCGATAATTTGGGAGTATAATGCTTGGGAGGTACTGATGGATAGTATTGATCAGCTTATGAAATTCACCATAATTAGTCAGCGGGGCCATAACACAAATTGATTCAGGCCTATATTCAATCGTATGGCTAACAGCACAACACACTGTATGCTATCACAATAATCTGCAGTATTTTAGATCTTAATAATTATGTACACATAAGATAGGGGCAGTAGCTTGATTTCCTACTTCATGTCACATTCTCTTGCTCTATTCCGTCAGTCCGTTACTTTATATGCTGCTAAAACTCTGACATCAGGACTATAGTCGAATCCCTTGATCTAGGATGACGTAGGTAAGAAGCATGTCAGAAACCTGGTCTTATGTTATGTGGAGATACTGATTAGATATTCGCGCGAACCGAAAGCCCGTTTTCATACAATCTCGAGAGCAAAAGTCATATTAAAATGGGAATCTAAGTATATATGCACCATTTACACCACCAGCGTTGTTATAAACATGTCTAAATCGTCCGTAGATCAACTATCAAGCACTTCCAGCATACAAATTTGTAATTTCTTGATTACTCCAAACACTCTCGATCTCAAAACGTGCGTCGAGCTGCGTGAACACAGCAGCATTCTCAGTAGAAAGGAACAGCTCCGGGCTATAGTCGCCCCAAGTGTTCTGAACCAACTCGTACTAGCCGTGCACATACTCTTGGTTAGCAAGCTCATGTGGCGCTGGTGGGTCGTAAAATGGCGACGTTGACGGAACAAGACCAATGCGACGCCAACGATTCTGGATGGTCCGAGTGGCTACGGTATCCCAGGCAGCAGCCGCAAGCTTCATTGCGTCGATTTGGGTTATGTCTTATATCTCCTCTGCGCTCGTGCCCCGACTTCTCTTATTCAGAGCATACCGTATAAAGCGACGCCGGTACCGTGCATTCAATGCCCTTGTCCATGGGCTGGATCCACACTGCAACGTTCGGGATCATCAGCTCAGTCCGAATTTTTGAATGACCCGTGTTGTCGTATTTGTGGGAGGGAGCATTGTCGCACAACAGCAGGATGTGGCGATCCTGGCAACGCATGTCTTCGTTAAAGTCGAACAGAAACCTGTGTTAAATACAAAAGAGTGATCAAGCAGCCGCATATATGCTATCAAAAGACTTACAATTTCTAGATCAAATACAAAATTCAGGCCTTGTTGCTCTAGAGGTAGTAAATTTCACAAAAGACGTAATAAGAAAGAACCATTCTGAGCTTGAAGCGTTGCAACCAGCTGTTAGAAAATGCCAGAGTATCGTCGAAAATAAGCATCAATCGACAAAAGACACGCACTTTCTCGCAAATCATCTCCTTGGTGATACAAGCGCGAGGTGAGCTAAGAGTCTGAACAGCCCACTGAGATGTTGCCACATCGGCTTGCAGCAGCCTGAGCTTTGATGTGTGCTTCTCATAGTCTTCAGGAATCAACCGCGATGTATTCATCAGTGTCCTATTCAGTACAGATGAAGCGGGAAAGCGTCAGTGTGCCGATTGTTGTGTCCGTGCTCACAAAGGAACGGGGCTGTGCAAGAACGAGTGGTTTTGGGAGGTAATGGCTGGTATATATTGATAATTTGGAGTTTATCAACGTCGGTGAGGTGTTGAGCCATATGTATGCGCTGGGGAGCACTTACAAGAGAATAGTTAACGAAGCAAAACAGAATCGGAGGGAAGATATTTGAAGCTAAAGGGGAAAAAACGAGAGGCCGGGGCGCTATTATAATAGGAATGGGGGGGGGGG
>JAYRCO010000051.1:17747-60140 GCA_037042815.1 Ceratobasidium papillatum
CGGAGGGAAGATATTTGAAGCTAAAGGGGAAAAAACGAGAGGCCGGGGCGCTATTATAATAGGAATGGGGGGGGGGGGCGAAACGGATCAGCAGAGCACCGGGACAACGTGCATGCGAGATCAGACCGACATATGGACTGGGGGAGCAGAGCCAGCGCCAGAAGAACAACAAGTTAATGAATGCAAGCGAGACGTTAGAAGGCAATCAAGCTCCAATTTTTATTTGTCTAGGGTAGACTGACCGGAAGTGGCCCGCAAGGGAATGCAGTAGGAAGCGTAGAGCATGGTAAGTACATTTGGAGACATCAAATTATGCATAGAAGATCTCAAGCTGTCTAATAGCCGTAGATCCTTCTACTGACAACTAAGAGTGATGCGCCACAGGCGCATCTACAAGATATTAAGAGTAAATGATATACCTAAGAGCTCTGCAGTGCGAAGTGTTGGAGAAGTCATGACGGCGAGCTTGCGAGCACCGAGATCGATGCGTGGTTTCCCTAGTGTATTAAACAAGTGTGAATAATGGATAGATGGCAAAGAATGAGTGGACCGGATGCAGTTTTCGGATGGTGTGCCCAGTGCTATGAAGGCTTGTTGTATGGCACAATGACTCAAGTGTATACCTATACGCCCCTAACTGTACGATATCTCACAATCTATTTCTCGTTTCTTGTTATAGGTTAAACTCATACGGAATCAATCGCTTGCTGCTCGAGTAACAAAAGTTGTCTGAGGTTGTGAACGGGCCCTCTCGGCACATAATAAACTATCTTCAGACTCATGTTTTCTTTTTCGGAAATGGATGTCCAATGCAAAACTGCCTGATCGACGCAATCCTTTTGGGCAGTGTTGCACCGAGGTAAAGTATGGATACGAGAGGGGGTAAAGGGTCCCATCACAATAAGTAAAGCCCCTTGTGGCATTGCCTCTGGCCGATTTTTTATGAATCAATCCGACCTCCTGTTTAGGTGGCTGAGATCACAAGACCACTCCTTCTTCTTTAGGTTTGTCCTTCCCTGTCTATTCTAGAATATCCCATACCCATTTATTTCTGTCTTCTTTCTGCTTTTGCGGTAATTCTTATACGCATATATGTATCATTTAAATGCTGTAGGTTAACCATGCTTATTACTTCACCACGAGCGGTTCGCATAGAAATCTGGAGGTCTCAGTACTTATAATCAGAGATACACATTATCTATATATCGAAACTGGGATGGGAAAGATGCTACAACCATGGAGAATCCTAATGATTTACCTCTGTGGCCGGGTCCGCTTCTTGGTTTCTGATGGGAACCAATCTCAGAGTTACCAAGTCTCCCTATTTCTTGGACTTTTTATACCACCTCAAGAGCTACTCGAGATAGTTTGACAACGATGTTTTTTCTATTTGGCAAGGCCGTATTGATTCGCTTAATGCAAGCTTCTAGTCATAATGCTTAAATTACGTCGTGATTCACAGGCTTTGTAGTGTAGTGGTTATCACCTCGGATTCTGATCAAGTTGCCCGGATTTGAACCGGCACTAAAATCACAATTCCGGTAACCCCGGTTCGAATCCGGGCAAGGCCTCGCTTTTTGCGCCAGCTAACCGCCTCGAAAACTCGGCGGTACCAATCGAAACGGTTTAGAAACGCGTTTGATCGATTTGGCCGGTTCGACCACCATGCAACGATATCTTGCGGCTCACTTTTGTCGAGGAGGCACAAGGCAAGTCTATCGTTCAACACTTGACGACTACTCATGCCCCGCAGCAAAGGGCTCTTTTTCCGGGATCATGCGTTTGCGAAAATACCCCAATCGACCAGAAACAAGATTATACTCGCTGCCATGGGTGAGCTCCTCCCTTTTGATTCGACCTAGTCTCATGGCCTCCAAGGCAGTCCCGATCCAGACGGTCGTCAGATAGATGGGTACGTTGCACATGGCTTTGATGCGCATGGTGATTTAGGTCCATAGGATGGGAGGAGGGATATCTTCATTATCCAAAGCGGCCATCCTTCACGCCCCAGGTGCAGATCACCCCGAGCCAGACTCTCCGAATGCATTTCCCGGTGTTCCCTGGGCAAACGATCTATCAAAAGCACGAAACGAAAAGACTGGATGGGATGTCGTATATCGGTTCTGCCAGGTTGGTGTGTACTCTCATACGACAAAGCTAAGTGTGATTAGGTCGGAGTGCGCGAACCCGAGCTAGACTGGGACTCTACATGCGGCAACCTTGTCTCCGCAGCAGCCATGGTACGTTTCTCCTATCTTTTCAAGATGCGAACCAACCCCTTGCAGACAGCCATCAACTGGAACCTAGTCCAAACTAAATCCCAAGGACCGACTCTTCCCGTCCGAATATTGGCAGCAAACAACGGCTTGGTTGTGACTGCCAACGTTCCAGTCATGCTAAACCCCTCGCTCGTGCCCATAACGGGCGGCGACGCAATCATTTCAGGAGTACCTGGCACGGGTGCACCCATTGTCATCGAGACGCCGATCCTCAAAGCACCATTGCGCACCGGGAATCCGCGAGACACGCTCACGGTCGACGGAAACGAGGTAGGCTATCCTGCTCCTCCTTGACACGCACCTTATGTCACTAGATCGAATGCTCAATCATCGACACCGGTCTTCCTGTCATCTTTGTCCCGGCAACACGCCTCTTTGCCTCGACTGTAATCACGTCGTCACCCGCCACCCTCGACGCAGATGCATCTCTCATGTCCTTTATCGAGCGTATCCGAGCCGCCGGAGCGGCCTATGCGCATATACCCCTCTCGAGCGCCGCTCCCAAAGTCTGCCTCGTTGGTCCACCATCCTCTGAAAAGGCAGACTTGGACATTCGGGCCGTAAGCGTGGGCAACATACACAGAACTGTTCCTGCCACGACTTTATCTGCTTTGGCAGCTGCTGCAGCTATCCAAGGGACCATCGTCCAAGCCATGTCCCGTTCTCACTCGAATACGGCCAGTGTTGGCGATGTCGTTTCGTTGACCGTTGCGCATCCAGCGGGAACCGCCAACGCGAGTGTAAAGATAGGAAACGTCGAGGGAGTTGTGCGACCTGAGGCAATTGTTTATACAAGAACAGCCAGATTATTGTTCGAGGGCAACGTCGCCGTCCCAGAAAGCATCTTTCCATAACCTCATAGTATAAATCACATCGCCAGGATCTAATATAAGTAACGTACATCCCAGAAACCAAAAGTGAGGAATATAAGAAATAACACATTTAATGAAAGTTAAACAAAGTCATAATAACCGTTCAAGGGTTCGTGAATCACAAATCTTCATGTCTAAGCTATGGAGCATGTTTTGGCAAGGTCGAGCAAGTGGTAGTTTTGGGCTTTGGTACGGCAGGTCGACGCGCGATCGCAGGCTTTGGCCTAGGTAAAACCGGCTTGGGCGCAATAGCTTCAGCCGAGCGTTTCGCAGGAACCGTCTTGGGCGCAGAGCCGGATGGAGGCAAGCGCGTAGGAACCGGCCTGCGTCGGACAGGAGCGCTCTCTTGTACACCAGCAGGTACCGATTTCCCCTCGACATTCACCCGCCGCCTCTTGGCCGGACTCTCTACATACTCTCCCCCCGTCTTGACTTCAACTACCGCTTTTATTTCTACCGCTCGCTCCTTCCCACGCTCCACTCCCCTCAAGGCGCGACCCCTCTGTCGGCCGCGCAGTGGCACCTCTGCCGCGCGACCCCTCAAAATCCCTCCCCAGACGTAACGTCATCTCGCGTACCCCTTTTGCCTCGCACAGTTCGATCAGACACCTTTCGTCGTTGCCTTTCGAGAGCCGCCACTCGCTCGGCCTCTTTCCTCTCGATCGCCAGTCGCTCTTCCTCGCGCAAGCGTTCAGCCTCTGCGCCACTATTATCCTCCTTGGGATCCCACACTTGGGCGCGCAACTCCCGGGTTGAGCGTTGCCGGCGAGGGAATCCCATTCCTGTTGTCGAGGTTGGAGGGTGACTAGGCGCGTTGGTAGGTGGTCTGGAAACAGCAGTCGGCGGTCGGTTTTCTGGCCCTGCAGACGGCGGGCGGTATCCAGGTTGAGGGCGAGAGAACACGTTTGATACGCTTTGGGAAGGGGTAAGTGATGGCGCGACGGATGGTGTAGGGTACGCCATGGGAATTTGAGGCGTAGGGAATGAAGGCGCCATGCTTGGTGGCGACTGCGGCGAATAGGGCGTGGAAGCTGCTTGATAGGAGTACGAGCTACCACCTGGGCCGGCGCTCGGCGCTCTCCTATGCCTGGAATCAGGCGGGATCGCGGACCGCTGGCGCCAACCTTGAATGGCATCAGCCCGGCTACCACCCTCACTCTCGTCCTCGGACGGCCGACTGGGATATCCAGGGCGCCCACGTCCGGAATAGGGGTTCCCATAAGCCTGAGGAGATGGGCCGGTCGGAGGTGAGCCGGCGCCATAATTCGAAGGGGGAGGAGAGGCATGTCCTCCAATGTCTGGTGTCAACCCCCTGGCCTCTTTGGGTTTGTCTGCGAACGTCATGCCACGTTCGCCTTCCATAAAGGCCGAGGCGCGTGGGTTTCGGCCGTCGATATAGCTATCCTTCCTCTGCCGATTGGGATTGAGGTTCGCTCGGCTAGCGCGCGTGCGAGGTTGTAGGTACGAGGGGATCGCGGGAGCAGCCGGTACTGAGACCGGAGGGTGCTCAGGTGAAGCCAGTGTAAAGGATGGGATGTCCGGGTTTGTATCGGGCGCAAGATCGCCTGCCCCATGGGTCACTTCCTCAGCACCAGGAGAGAAACCATAGGTAGGCCCCCCGACTTCGGACTCGCCTCGATAGGAGACAGACGTGACACTAGATGAATCACCCCCTAGGTAGCCTGGGCGTTGATCGATCGACATTCGACGCCCATAGGGAAGGCCATCTGGGCGGGAATGCGAAGTAGCGCGCCGGGAGCTAAAGACTGGGGGGTAGCTACGCTCGATCGAGCCTTGCATGTCTCGAGGTACACCATATGGGGGAGGATCGTCGCGCAAAGGGTTCTTGTAGACAAGCTCCTCGGTGTCGGATTCCTGTTGGGCATAGCCGCGAGTCTTGGGCTTGAAGCGCTCAAGGGGATCGGGCTCAACCTTTTCTTTCGTCGACGTGGCCTCGGGGTTACCTGGTTCATTAAGGGGCTCATCAGGGTCAGAAGCCGACACAGCATGGCCACCTAGAGAGCCACTGGAGAAAGTCTTTTGAATGGTCACCCGGGCGTGTTGGCTAACCACCTTGAGCCACTCGAGGGGCGCCGTAACAAGGAGGACGGCAAGATCTGCCGCAGAGGTAAAGACATGGACAAACGAGTCGAGCGAGACGTAATATGGCTTGACGAGGGGCCGGATGACGTGGAGAAGAATAGCTTCAGACATCTACAAGATAGATTAGCTAGAGTGTGGGAAATGACACGTCATGGGCATACAGTAGAGCGGCCAAGGATAAGGAAGAGCACGAGAAACATCTTGATCTCGTTGTAGAACGGGGTGAGAACGGCGATAGTCCTGTCTGCGATTGCCTCGGCACTTGTCCAGCAAGACTGAAGCATATTCAGCATAAATGCAGGCAGAATAATGTATCACGTACCCAGACAATCCAGCACGCGAGCATCCCCTTTAGCTCGCGCTTCCTGGCCTGCTTTGCCTTGACGGTGGGATCCACACCATTCTTCGACCTGCGCGATGGCTTGGGCGGCTTGAGGGCCTTGAAGGTGGTATAGACGTTCTGGAAGAGCAGATACGAGCTGACGACTAGCACAAGCATCTCTAGGTCATCAAAGGCAGGGGTCGGAGGGGGAAATTTCAGCTACAAGAACAAGCCCCCAAACATAACACGAACAAGCGCCAGCACGTGCCCGCCTTCTCCGCGGTTCACGCGCTTTGGCCACGTGATATGGCGTCACCCGCTTGTGTCACTCTCCACCACTATGTTGTCTTTGCTCTTGTTTCCACTGCTTGTCAGTGCTGCTGTTGTCCCCGAGCTTATCTTACAGGATGAATTGGTACTAAATTCTGACGATATTAATGTTCCGGTATGTATTTACTCCATTTCAACCCTCTGCTCTAACTCGAGCATAGGTCACGCTTGGAGTAATGAGCAGGTGTCCAGACGCAATCGCCTGCGAAACCGTGTTTGACAAGGTCCTCGAACGCGTGGGAGGAAGAGTCGACATGTCCCTGGCCTTCATTGGCACGTACGTACCCCGCACTTTTCTCACCCGGCCGCATTCTTACCGGCATGCATAGTATCAACGCGTCTGAGCCATTGTACGGTGTCACATGCATGCATGGTGATTACGAGTGTACCGGAAACGTGCACGAGCTGTGCGCTATCGCCCACACGGGTTCACATAAGGAATGGTGGCCCTTTTTGCGCTGCCTCAATTATCAGGGACGAAACCATATCGGGGACGAGGATTTTAGCCGAAAATGCGCACGCATCGTGGGCCTAGACTGGGATCAAAGCGGTATCGGGGCCTGTGTCGAGGGTGATGAAGGCAAGCGATTGTTGCGCGAAAGCGTCGAGTATTCAAAACGACAGCACATAACGTGAGCATCCGTTTCATTCCGGCTCGCTTCCGGCATTTCTTAAACTTTATCTACAGCACAAGCTGCACTATGATTATCAACGGCAGAGTACGCTGTATCCGCGACGGCACCTGGAAGGAATGCGACGTAAGTCTTCACATTCTCAGCCTACTACCACCCTAGAAATCAATTACAAAATCTACAGGGCGGGCATACTCCTGCTGATTTTATTCGCCGGATCAATTCAGAGTACGACAAATTAAACTCAAAAAAGCACCATAACGCTATAGATGTCTCTTTGTAATATCCCGGCTCAGGCTGTATCACGTAATCGTATCTGTGAATAGAAGTCCTCGATTGTGCTCTTGGGGCCTGAACTTCCCTCCGTCTACCACGCGACAACAATTTCGATCGCCGTTCATTAAATACACCTAGAGATCTGCAGAGCCGGGCTCTTGTATCCATACGCCCTCGTTTCTTATATCACCTGGTCCGTTGCCTCAACTCTGAGTCTTCCTCTACACTACCATGAGCCGCCAAACTCCTCGCCGCAGTGTGTTCAGACCTTGCATCGACTTGCACAATGGATTCGTAAAGCAGATCGTTGGTGGAACATTGAGCGACAACCCCGAAGACCTCAAGACCAACTTTGTCGCAACGTATGTAGCTCAACCTCGTCGTCAACACAGATTACTCACTCTAACCTTCGCATTGCCGGCCTCATGGCCTGTCAATAACAACGCCACATTACAATACTCCAGCGACTCGGCTGCGAGCTTTGCCCGACTGTACCGGATGAACCACCTCGAGGGTGGACACATTATCAAACTCGGTCCAGGTAACGACGAGGCAGCTCGGGAGGCCCTCAAGGCATGGCCGGGTATGTACACATAGGCTGAGTTATGTGCTTCATTTTCAAGCTTTCGCCAACAGGCAATCTCCAAGTTGGCGGTGGGATGACTGAAGCCAACGCTCAAGAATGGCTTCAGGCCGGAGCGTCCAAGGTAATCGTCCAAACCGATGTGTCCCGCAGCTCATTCACGCCCTTCACCTAGATCATTGTGACGTCCTATCTATTCCCCTCCCAGCGTTTTTCACTCCAACGACTCCAGTCTCTCTCCCGCCTCCTCGGCCGAGACAGACTAGTCGTAGACGTAAGGTCAGCCTACAACTTTCTTCCCTTCGTTCGGCTAGCCAAGTCCAATTTTCAACTCCCTTTTCTTCGGACCCCGGGCTGAGCGGGCGCAAATCACTTTTAGCTTGGAGCTTAACCTCGCCCTCCGTCGATTTTGATTGATTCCATTCAACCTATCCACTATTGCATACATCCACCTGCCGTATATGCTTGGTTCAGGCCCTACATTTCTTCTTTTCTTCCCCCGTTTGATTATCGTTTACGGCCGTTGGGACTTTGCCCGACTAGCCGTTGCTCCATTTTTTCTAGTCCGCAACACACGTTTGCTTCCCAATTTCTCATTCCAGCGATGCACGTTGGCTGACATGATTATCGTTTACGCATACAGCTGCAGGAAACGTGGAGAAAAGTGGATAGTTGCGATGAACAAGTGGCAAGATATGACCGACATGGAAGTCAACAAGGGTGAGCCCCTCGCTGTCTCCTAAACCTCAAGCGCTAAATCCGAAATGAAAGGATCACTGGAGCTACTAGCTCAGTACTGCAGCGAGTTTCTGGTACATGCAGCCGACGTCGAAGGCTTATGCCAAGGTATCGACGAGGCACTCGTAACAAGTGGGTTCCTTGCCCCTGCACGCATAATCTCGGCTACACTAGCCGGTCGCTAACCTGCCCCTTAGAGCTCGGTGAATGGTCAACGATACCTGTCACGTACGCAGGAGGTGCCCGACGTAAGCTATACCCCTGCACCCCTTTTCTGGGACCTAATAATAACACTGCACGCTTATTTAGACATATCGGACCTGGATCTCGTTGAGCGGCTATCGCACGGGCGGGTGGACCTTACGTTTGGCAGGTGAGCGTGCGGTGACATTACTCCGTCTCGTCTACTTTGGCTTGCTCGCTCCACTCGATGGGAGATTAAACCGCAGACTGACGCCCACGCAAACGTAGCTCCCTGGATATCTTTGGCGGAACTCAGGTTTCTTTTGCGGAGCTGGTGGAGCAGAACAATTTGCGGCATTAGGGCTTAGACGCACAAGGTCAATACGGCACACAATGCACATCAAGGGGCTCGAATACTGAACTTTTGTCCGTTGGTGGTGCAAGTCTTGTATATATTCACGCCACTTATGAAAGTTACGATCTTGGCAACTATAGCCTTGAAATACTCGAGACCCAAAGAACGCACGCATATATGATAAAGTAATATATTCCAGATCATGTCTGGGGCTCAAGGGCAGAGTACAAAAACAAAATAAAAAGACAAAATCATCACAAAGTCATGAGAAAAGACAAAGACCTCAGTCATCGCCAACGTTCTCCGCAGCCTGCAGAACGAACAGGCTCGCCTTGGCCCCAGTAGCCACAAACGCCGTAGCCACATCACCAACAGTCCGCCTAACCTCTCCACCGATGACAGATGCATCGAGGCCCGCAATAATGACGCGGAGCTCGTCGGTATGTGACTCGGCGGCCATTCGTCGTCCACGACCAGTAACAACCAAGAGGGCCTTGTTGCTCGACGTGGCCGCATTGTGTTCTTCCCTACACCGCCTGAGAACCTCGGCGAGGGGAGCAGGCGACGAATCCTCAACAAACGTGATTCGAGATAATGCACCACGGATTGCAGGAGACTGAGCTTCCGGGGAAGACGTCATTTGAGCCCAGATCAAGTTGTCGGCGGTCTCAGACTGCAGGCGGTTTTGCGTATTGTGTTGTGGGTAGACGGTATCAGGGCCCATCTAATGAACACACATGTTAGAAGAAGATTCAGGGATTGCTTGAAACCGCTCACCGAATGCACAGTCATATTGTTGGCAGCCAACGCAGCGGCAACCTGCTCGGCCTTGGCATCTGTCGTCATCCTAGTCTCGGTCTCGTCCAACCCCTCGGTCTTTTGCATGCGCACAATAGTAGCAGATACGGCCGGGTGAACACAGAGTTGCACCACAAAAGCAAGTGCGAGTCGGTCATCTGGACCGCCGAAGAACGGAAGGAAGATGTGCTGCCCATAAGAAGCGCTGGTCTCGAGCGGAGACAGACCACGGTCGATGAAAAGTGCGACATCGGCGGGAGAGTCGACAAAGACACGACGAATAAACTGCGAGTAGAAAACAGATGTGGCCTTGTCGATGGCAGCAGATCGCCCACCAAAGATGGCGTCGAATGGATTCTGAGGAGTGATTCCGGCAGCAGGTTGTTCGTCAATAGCCGAAGGGGCAGAGCTCCATGGTACGACTACCAGATCGGCATTGGTCTCTCGAGCATGGGAAGTAACACTAGACGCAAAAGAATCGCGGTGGACGACCGAGAGCGAGGAAGTGACAGGAATTCGGTTGAGGTGGCCAAACGTGCGCAAGACACTGATAAGAGTATCGCGTTGCATGAGGTCGTCGGCCGCAGAGACCTTCATGACTGCCGACGTTCGCTCGGTCAACTCGATCAAGCGGAGAGCATCAATATGGACGCGCGGGGTACCATCCGACAAGGTATGTGATGTGCCGTGGGGGAGAGAAGGAAGATTAACCGCAGGAGTATCGATCTTTTCATCTTCGTTCGAGTTGGCAGAAGGTGAGGGTTTAGGAGTTGAAGCAAGTGGGGGCTGCAAGAATTGCGTAAGAGTCATGACAGCCGGTAGATGTTCGACTTTGTTCAAGACGATCGTAAAGTGGGTCATCAGAGAAACGGGGCCAGCAGCATCCGAATGACCGCGACGACGTTTCTCGGTCTCGCCTTCGGTGGGACGGCGACCAGTGCCAGCACGCACCCGAACTCGCTCGGGGTAAATGCTGAAATTGTGTCAGTACTAGTAGTGTGATCAAACTGGCGTACACACAGGATTGTCAAGGGCGAAGTGATAAACGTCAATACAATGGCCATCACGACGAACATCGAGAACACTTTTGTGTCCAAAATTCCAGCAGACAGGCCAACATTCAAAACGATAAGTTCTACCAGCCTAAACAGGGGTTAGATAAATAAGAACAAACAGGAAAATATTACTCAACCTTTGCACGCCATTGCTGACCCGATTGCACCACTCTCACGAGTGTTGAATCCCATGTATCGTGCGGCTACGGCGCACCCAATAAATTTGCCAAAGAAAGCGACGACGATGACCAAGATCGTATACGCCCATGCAGTGCCATCGTTCAAGAGTCCCAAGTTGGTCTTCAAGCCGGAAAGTGCAAAGTACTAGACGCTAGTGTCAGTGCATTGAAGCGGATTCTGCAACGCGTTACGCACCAGAGGGAGGAACAGGATGGAAACCAGGTCTTCAATCTTTTCCAGGAGCGAGATGGCAAACCCATTCTCACGGGGAATAACAAGACCAGCAAGAAATCCTCCAAAGATGGCGTGTACCCCGATAACATCGGTGAAAAAGGCACTGACGAATACCAAGACTATTGTGACTGTCATCATCAACGGGTTTGGTTGGCCGCTTTCGAGACACCCGGTGCGGTTCGCAAGCCATCTGAATCCCCACTTGACGGGCATCAAAAGGAAAATTGTCCAGCCCACAGCAGTCAGGAGGATCCACAATGCGGTTAGTCCAGAGCCAGCATTGACAAGTGCGACAGTCAACGCAAGCAAGACCCATCCTATTACGCGTTAGACAATGTCGATCGATAAAGCAATGACCTACCGACAACATCGTTTCCCACTCCAGCAGACAAAACCGTAACTCCCACGTTTGTGTCTGAATAAACAGGTTAGCTGAGATCAAACAAGAGTAGTGATCAACCCACCCAAGAGACGTAATTCGGTGAGAATGCGGCAAAGCACGGGGAACGCAGTGATGGAGATGGCGACACCAACGAATAGCAAAAAGTGACCAAACGATGCCTTGGCGGGGTCAATAAACTCGTTATAGATGGGGACCGCCACACCAGCTCCCACACCAAAGGGTAGAATCATCCCTGCAGCCGAGATGACCAGGGATGCCTTGGCGTTCTTTTTGACCACGGAAACGTCAAGTTCGAGTGCTGTAAACGGAAATCATGAGAAACCGGCGGCAAACCCGAGAACTAGACTCTCACCGATAACGAACATGAAAAGCACCAAGCCAATCGTTGCCACCAAGCTAAGGTATGACAATGACTCTGGGGGGAAGACCGTCTGCGAAAAGTCTAGTTGTAGAGTATGAGTACATTGGGAGCTGAGGCAGCGGGGTAGCAAAAGTTGTACTTACTTGGAATCCGGCCCATAACCGTCGGTCCAAGAATCACGCCTCCGATGACCTCTGCAATGACTCGAGGTTGCTTGATCTTGCCCAAGACCGTGGCGAGTAGCTGGGTCATAAAGATGATTATGACTGAAAATGCAATTTAGTTGTATGTGACGGCCAATTTTTAGGCAGCGCTCACCAAGCTGTATAACCCATACCCTGATAGGATTGGTAGCGTCGAAATGCGATGGGTTTTCCCCAGACAAGATACCTCCCTGTAGTCGATTCAGCACACATTCAGCTCACACGCTGGACGGGAACACACCTGTTCGCGAGCAGCCCTCTTGACAAGGTCATGGCCAATATCGATAACGGCGTCAGAAAATCCGCCCATGTCGAGGTTGAGAGAGACCGACTGCGGGTGGTGGGCAAGAACGAGCCTTATTATACTTTACAGGAGCCCCTAGTAGCGCCATCGAATTTGATCTCAGGAACAGACCTGCGTCCGAGTGGCGATTGGCCAGCTTCCGGTGCAACAGCTCCCAATTTGTACAACCCCTATCTGTCCATGTCTTGGCTTGGGCTACGGCGACGGCCATCCGCTCGCCAAGATCAGCACCATGCTCCTACCGGTTTACGTTGGAAAAGGGCCCATCGTCGATTGCGCGCACGCAAGACACCTCAGCTGGGCTCCTGCGGTCAGAGTGCACTCGCGTACCCCTTGCACATGATCGAAGGTCTGCTAACACGGAGCTTCTTGGCGTGGCTTTTGACACTTGGCTAGGCCTCGGCTACCGTCAGTCCACTGATGGCGCACAAGATAGGTTCACCATAATCATATGCTATTGTCGTGTTATTGAGCTCAAAAGTAGCAGCTCAGCTGATAAAAAATGTTTGTACGTACACTACTGGGTCTCAAGGCATTACCTCGAGCAGCAAGTGGAATATCACATGTCATGCAGTGGTGTCTCTTGGAGAAACAAGCTTCGGCGTCTATTGTAGTTGTTGACCAGCGTTAGCAAACGACACGAGATATGTTTGTCATAATTATACTAGAAGCGGCCCCCTCCGGGCCTGTGACCTTGCTACTGTTCCTTAGGTCGGGCAGGTTTCCCGCGCACTCCACCAGATACAGTCATATTTCATTCGTTCATATCTATTGAATATTGTCACAATAATTACAGCCAGGCAAGAAACTTCACCAACGATAGACAAGTTAAACTTCACATGGCCACAGTACGAGCCAAATCAAAAAGTAGAACCCAAAACCTCAGCCTTATCGGAAGGAGCAGAAGCAGAAACAAGGATAAGAGCGGGGGCGGGTCCCCTGAATCGAGACTAGGCGATCAACGGCAGGGGGCTTGACGTTCTGTTAGCGCTTGGTAGCTGGCCCAGTAACCTCAATGTTGAAGATCTTCTGGTTCTTGGACTATATTGTGAGTTGATAATAAACCAGTCCGTCTTGAAGTACGAGTTACAATCAAAACTCACAACACGATTGTAGAACCCGACCTCAAAGAACCAGCTCCGATTGACAGCGCCCCTGAGAACACCAATAGCAGCAACAGTAGCAGGAGGGTAGGACAACCTCGGGGCCTCCGGAGCGTTCTCCGAGTTGTCAGGCGTAACTTCAGTTTCTAGCTGCGGCGTAGTAGACATGACAAACATCGCGCTGACAGCAACTTGGCCTTCGTTATCGCCAGGTGGGAAACAAAACCTGCCAACGTAAAATACTGTAGATCCAGGAGTAAGTGACCCGTCTTCGTACGAGTGGCCTAATTAACATGTTGGCGATAAACGGCAGCCGAAATGCAGTTTAGTGTAAGCTTACAAACAGCAATAGTCACCGGACCACCGCCCCCAAATACAAAGTTGCACCGAGTACAGATTGTATACGGCTGATTGGAATCGGGAACAGGAATCGACGACGTCAACAGTAACGTGGAGACAGATGTAGCGACTAGGAACGGGTGTAGTAGTTGAGAAATGGGAGTATATGCGCGTCAGGAGAAGTGAACGACAAAGCTGAAGACTGGTGGACAGAAGCCTTAGCATCTAGGCAGCCCTCCGGGAGAACGTTCCCGAGTGGGCAAGTAAAATAAAAATTATTAGTCACTCTCTGAGCGGGCCTCGATTGAGAGGCGGATCTCGCGTTCAGTGACAAAAAGTGTCGACGTTTGAGGTTGCTGACTGGTTGAACATGTAAGATATGCTCTGTTTGAATGCTGCTCAATAGGTACAACCAATTCATTAACTCATACGAGTGACGTAGCTTATTTTTTTAAACTTGCGTTGTGCAGCATTAGCTCGGGAAAGAGGCACGTGATAAGACAACTTTGTCTAGCTCATTTTCGCACTTCAAAATGCTGACTAATTGTCTGGTTGGAGTGACCTTGCAGTAGCAAGGTGATACTACATTTACAGAAAGCGCAAACTAGCAGACCAAGCGAGTAAAGGCAGAATATAGCATTGGCGTACTCAAGAGTCCGAACTGCAGCCACGGCAACCTGGAAAATGAGTGTCAGCCAATCTCGCACGGTGAAGCCACTTGACCGAACGTACCACAATGAACACATTCCACCACCGTGCCCTCCTTGACCTGGGCCTTTGGCACTCGGCAAACACAAGTGGAGCCTTGGTAGTTCATGTCCTGCAATACATCGGTGTTAGTCCATACCCACGGTCCTATGGTAAATGCCACATACCCGCGTTTGAATGCAGCGAACACAGCAGAGTTTCTCGTACCCCGTTTTCTTCCACTTGGCAATCAGACTATAGTGCCATTAGTATGTATACTTGAGAACGAAAGGCCAGAAACTCACTTGGCATCTGCATAGCCTTCTTTGAGCAGCCAGTCATACAACTCTCTGCTAATCGCCTCGCGTTTATAGTACAGTTCGTAAATGTACCGTGAACGGGTGTGAGAGATTCGCATAATAGGCCACAACGACTCGGTTTTGCGTTTTCCTTCGTGAGACTCGTTCTCCGCGTCTCTCATCTTCTTGGCATAGTCGTCCAAGATCTGGGAGCAAGGTTAGCGTGTGGCGACTGGTAGATAAAGCAACATACCCCCTCGATATCTTCATATCCCTCAGGCGGCTTTTTCGTGCGGGTGGTGCGAATCTTGGGCATGGCTGACGGTAGTGGCAGTCGGCTACAAGTCACGCTTGGGCGTTCGCAGCCAGAGTTGGTAACAACACGTTACTGTGTCAGTTAATGTCAGTTACGTAACCTGGCTATGTTATGGTCGTGTTGGGGTTAGATTTTACCACACGTGACTAAATGCGCTACAGAATCTGTACTAGGGAGTTTACAAAGGATATACATATGTTAAATAAGGTAGTAGTTCATCTAAGACACTAATGTACACAATGAAGCTGAATGAAACATCCCTTGTGTAGCCAAGTTCCAGATCTAAAGCTCCTTCTGCAAATGAGCAAGTCCAGATCTCATAGAATATCCAAATACTCACCCTTGGGGCTGGAAGAGGGATGGTAGGTTGGCACCGCAGCTATGAGTATGACAGTGTGATGTAGACTCAGATAAAGCTAGCCTAAACCACTATACAGGTTTTCTATTGCGCCGAATGCGTAAACTTGGCTATCGTTTTTTATATCGCCGTTCTCACCCTGGGTCCAGTACTTCTACATCCCTGTATGCTGGATCTTCTATATAACCACGATTTGAACGGTGCATCTTCAATTGCTCGCGAAAATGGCCATGTCTTGGGCTCATGCGTGTGTATCAGTGAGGATGTGGCCTTCAGAAATTATATCAAGGCTTATGTATACTTGGAGAACCAAGCCCCTCAGAAACCATACAATCGAAAGATCCTATCACCTATGCTGAGTGGAAAAGCGATGGCGAGCAGCTCGCTAGAAACTGGTAGGGAAGTGCCGATCCTTGGTAGCTTATGTAAACCTGGTCGCCTCGATCGCTCTACTCAGCGATGCAAACCGTTAAGAAGTTGGCCAAAGAAGTATCAAATTGGGCGTTTACAATATTACAAAGTTTTAGTTATGATTAAAGCAGTGACAGTGGTAATTTCTGTGCGCATATAACGAATCTGTTGGCCATCCATACCCATTGCGGCACCATTGGTGCTGAAATTCACAAAAGCGCCGATCCCGAGTGAAAACTAATTTACCCATTTGTTTGTCATGAACCCTGAATGACGCGCGATAGCAATGAGGCAGCCCCTGTCTCAAAGTGGCCCGCAACCCGCCTCGGCTGGTCTTATTCTCATAGATCTTAAGTCAGGCCCTAAGATCGCTCGAATTTCTGCCACGAGACCACCATAGAGCAGGCAAGTTGGTCTTTTCATATTAATTTTAATGGCGCTGAGACACTTGCTGTTTCTGGATATCTCTCCCCGCGCTCTTTGATGTGACCGAATCTGACGTTGGCGTCCATAGTGTTCGGCTTGGCCCTTGTTGAATTGCACCTCGACCCCAAGAATACCTGAATTCAGACAAGATGGTTCGTAGACGCGTCTAATACACGCGTATTGTTGCTGACGCTGGCATTAGCCTCGGTCACCCGTTTCCTCGTCTCCGACTTCCCCCACCTCGCCGCTTGCACGCCAGCCGCTTTCAAATGGCCATCGGGTGATCCCGTCTTCAGATCCCTCGTCGCAGTATACATTGCTCGAGAAGCTAGGCACTGGTAGCTTTGGCACTGTCTACAAGGCGTAAGTAGCGCATGCGCGGCGCTCATCAGTCTTTAACGCCATGCCTGTAGAACAGACAAGAGCGGCCATATTGTAGCCATCAAACAAATAGACCTCGAGGACACCGACGACGACATTTCTGAAATTCAACAGGAAATCGCCCATCTCGCCCAATGTGACTCCGACTATGTCACCCGCTACTATGGCTCGTTTGTCCGGGGGTACAAGCTATGGATCATCATGGAGTATCTTGCAGGTGGATCTTGTCTCGACTTGCTCAAGCCGGGGGTCTTTTCGGAACCACAGATAGCCGTTCTGCTTCGAGAACTATTACTCGGCCTGGAATACCTGCATACCGAAGGAAAGATTCACCGGGATATCAAAGCGGCAAATATTCTGCTGTCCGCAACGGGAAAAGTCAAGCTGGGTGAGCACCACGCATGTGTTTAACTCGCGCAAAACTGAAAGACACCATAGCCGACTTTGGCGTCGCTGCACAGCTGAGTTCAACATTGAGACACACCTTTGTCGGGACTCCGTTTTGGATGGCGCCCGAAGTCATTCGTCAAGCTGGCTACGATGCCAAGGCGGATATTTGGTCGTTGGGCATTACCGCGATCGAGATGACGATGGGCGAGCCGCCGTTGGCCGAGTATCATCCTATGCGTGTACTCTTCCTCATCCCGAAAGCAAAGCCGCCAGTGCTCGAAGGCGCTTTTAGCTCCGCATTTAAAGAGTTTGTGTCTTTGTGTTTGACCAAGGATCCTAAACTCGTGAGTTTGGCGCCCAAATGTGTTCATTCGCATACTCACTACTTCACAGCGCCCGACCGCCAAAGAACTTTTACAACACCGTTTCATCAAAAACGCGCGTCGCGGTACAACTTCATTGGCAGACCTCATTGAACGATATCAAGAATTCCGATCTCGCGCGCAGCCTCGTGCCGCAAATGCCAACAACGCCACTATTCGCCAGTCCATCTACGATACCTATGCTGGAGGACCAGGCGGCACACTGCGCAGCGAGTGGAATTTTGAGACCGTAAGAAGTAGTATGTCTGGCAGCGGGTATGGTAGCGTGCGAGATGTGCTCTACGAGATGGACGGAGAGGATCAAGGATTCGGGAGCATTGATACTTATAGTACTGCGGGAGCCGTTCATGGATCTGCACTCGATAACGAGCCGCAGCCGCAGGAAATAGACGAGACTGAGCCTATAACGGTGTGTCTGCCTGTTGTGCCCAGTGTGCCTATTTCGGAGCCATGCTTACATGTGCTCTATTTGATTCAGACTCCTGCGATCTCACCCCCTGGTTCTCCTTCGACGCCTCGGGGCTCTATGCCAGGTACTTCGAAAGAGGCCCCTTCAACACCTGCCTCTCCTACTTCGCCTCGGTCTAAACGCCTGAGCTATGCTGAACGGAACAACCTTAATGGAGCGGTGGTTCGGGAAGGGGATGTGGGGGATGGGTAAGTTTAGACTTTTACTCAATCAAGTGCTTGTTTAATATTCATTATTAGTATGAGCACTATGCGACCGGTAAAGCGAGTTGACACAGCTGGTTCATTGCGTCTGTCCCATGAATACGTGGGAAGCGTCAGGAGCCGTGGGTCTGGCGACAGTGGCGAAGGGAGCGGCGAGAATGTCCTTGCGGAGAGTATAATCTCGAACGGCGAAAGCAAGACTCCAGCAAAGCGTAAAAAGAGCTTAAACGAGAGTGCCAAGGCAGGAAGAGCGCTTGTCGACGAAGTGGTGATCCCGGTTTTGCAGAAGGTGTGTGTTGATTCTCTGGTTTTAATGAATTCACTGACACTTTTGATAGCATATACATGACGATATGGATGCCCGCGAGATTGAGAGTATGAGCATGCTCGCGCGCGGATTTTCGGACCTCAAAGAAGCGAACCCAGAGCTTGCATACAATGTCATATTGGACATGTTGTCTGGGATTAACGAGTAAGTTGCTGCCTTTTAACATGTGTCAGGTCCTAACGTGCTCTTCAGAAATAACTCTCTGCGACAACATATATCAACAAAGAAGGGCATGTTCCCCCATAAACGCATACAGCGCGGAACAGAAGTGACTGCCGATGGACTCGTTATAACTGAACAGGCAGTAGAAGGAGGGAGCCGATCGACTGAGAGCCTCGATGCGCAGAAGAAGAGCCCGATTGCTGAATTACTCTATCTTCGTTGGCTTGAGGGACTGAAAATCAAAGTGTTTGGGTAAAGGATACTATGCGTTTGGTTTTATTTTATTTTCTATGCTCGCCTTGACGTTTGTTAATCATGAATAGCCCACACTGAACTTTTGGTTGTACTTGTTTTCTCTTTTTGGTTGGGTGGTTTCTTTGTTTCTTTTTTGCTCTCCTTGTATGCATTCCACAGTAGCACATACGTTTGGATCATTTAGTTTACTGAATTCAAGTTTGGTGAAGAACGTTGGTTGTGTCTCGTGGGATCTACCATTGCAGATAGGTCGATTCAAGAATCCACCGACTGGTCGATTTCAGGAACAAACCAATTGGCTCATGGATGACATAGTCGACATAGACGAACGCGCATGCGGAAAACATACAAATATATTGGACTGCAACAAGGTCCCACCCACACCTCCACCAACCGTTCCAACATCATCTCAGCACCGGCATACTTCATGCCTTGACCGCATACTTTCGGATGGGGAAATGTTGATCCTTCTTCTTTTGCTTGACCGTCTGGCGAGCAGCATCGTTCTAGGGGCCAAGTGTAGACATGAGTACCTTGATACGGGTGCTGATTGGATTACTGACCTTGCCTAGTCTCCTTCGGATCGCGCGGGTCTTCTTGGCACGGAGGTCAAGAGGTAGGTATTTCTTCTTCTTGTACAACTCGCGCAGATTTTGCCTCGTCTTTTGGTTGGTCACGGTCAAGACACGGGCGATGGATTTACGGATGGAGTTGCTGGTCAAGTGATAAATATAAGCGGAATAAACATATGAATACATTAACTCACATTTTGGTCAACTTGGATGAAGAAGCGCTCGCAATCTTTTGCACGCGCAAGTTGAGGAGCTCGCCCTTGAGCTCGCCCAGCTGCTTGACCAAGTCACCCTTGGACCTATACACTTTATCAACGCCTGTCGTTATTATCACTCATCCCGACTCACTTGGACTGGAGCTCGTATGCCTTGACCTTTCCCTGAGCCATTTTAGTGTTCTAAATGGATTTAATAAACGGACAATGCAGGAGCATAAGTTCGCACTTACGAGTGGATGCTTTGAGGATTGTCGAGAAAGTCGTCGGAAGCAAAATGCCGGAAGCGAGGCGGATCTGGCACATGGTCCTGTACAGCCAGAGATATACCATAAATGGTAAGATACCTGACTGTCGTTTACTCGCACTATACGCCACTTTAGGCCTCATTACACGTGCATGTATGCTTGTAGATTATTTACTGCTACTTTGAATCAATAAATCGTATCAGAGGTCGCGCATACTAGTGGATATTTGCAACTGCTTATGCTGGCACGTGCTACAGGCGCGTGTCGCTTCAACTTGAACTTAGCCACGTCGTACGAATGGAATCTGCAAATGAGCCCACTCAATTTCCTGCCTCAACCCAGCCGACACCAGATGAGCTCCCGCGTCGCACATTCAACCGTGTAAACACGTACGTTTCTCTTACCACTACGGCCATAGTAACTAGCGTGTCTCACACCTTTGTTTTTTGCAGCTACGTTCCAGACGAGTTGAACGATAAGCTGCGTAACGTAGGTGCTAGGATCCGAAAAAGTGTGTCTTGCGCTCCACTTTGACGTGTCCTCGCCCCTAAACGTCCAGTCTGGAATGATTTATTGACGTTGTTCGTGTAGGTGTCACAGAAGGCTATGCTACCAATAAGTGGAACAGCGAGCAAATCGCTCCGAACGCTCCGCGCACACGTGCTCAGCTCGGACTAGGAAGGCCGTCTATCTTTCAATCCGGCTCGGGTGGAGAAATGCGCAGGATATACACTACCCCAGCTCAGCCCTACCGTGCACCCAGTAGTGAGCTCCAGCGGTTTGCCGACTTTGGGGAGCCCCCTGCGAAGCCGATTCCTGGTGACAGTATGCGCGTCCGGGCTGCGTCGATGGGTGCGCAGCGTCCAAGTGATACAACTCCCTCGACCAGCAGAAAGGTGTCCGCGAAGCTGGTCCCAGACGGATTCGATTCACCTTCAGATTCCGAATCCGACAGCGGCAAAAGTCCTACCGACAAGGATGTGCTCGGAGAGATGTTCGATTTTGGGGAAGATGAGCGGAGCTCAACCATGGGATCGCATATGTTCGGATCCGGGGCACGCCCACCAAATGTGCCCACTGCGAGCGGAGGAAACACTAGGATGTTCCAGCAGACCCAATCGTTACCGGCCGGAAGTCTCGAGTTTGCGGCTAGGCAGTCGCATACAACGCCGCTTGAACCATTGGGAGAGGACGAACCTTGGCGCAAGCAGGACTTCAGCAAGTATGCGGCCATCCCCCCTGAATGATGGATAATCGTTTCCGTCGCTACCCTGGTTCGGAATCATACGTTTTCTCGCCTTGCCTTTTTGTTTTCCCGCCCCTCTTGCAATGGGTCTCGACTCGAGGATGGAATGATTCAATGTTTGTATACCCAGTTTCTTTCAGTCTGGTTGTACGTCAAACTGTTGTAAAGTGTCAAATGTGTATCCGGGGAACTGTCCCGCCTTGAATTTCCAGTTGAAGCTGCACGTCTTGATCGAATCTGTCACCAAGGAGCAGATAAACCGAGCATTTTTGAATGTTTTTTGTATTTGATGCATGAAAGTTCAGCATATTGTATACTGGCGAGGTCACATCAATTAAACCCCAAGCGAAACGAGAGATAGGAGCAACACGGTGCGAGTGAGAACGTGGATAGCAAGTGATACAGTAGGATAGAACCCGAGTTTTCCCCAAAAAGTCCAACAGAATGTGAAAAAGTAACCAAGGAATGAATAAATGAATGGAGTGTCTATGAATCAAATCGAAGGAGTGAATGACGTGAGGTCGGCGAGGAATGATTGATATGACGAGCGGCAATTTAAGGAGGTGCTCAGATCCCAGTCAAGGGATTGCAGCATTCGTCGTTCCATAAGCCGTAGTTCGTTCACGGTCCAGATGTTACGGCAGCGTAGAGACCACCACCGTAATGAGTGACTACTATCGTTCTCCATCTACAGCATATAGATTAGTTGAAATTCAAGGTGATGGAGGGCAACAACCGACGCACCTTATCTGCTAGTATAAGCGATGTGAAAAACATGTCTTCGTGGTAGCCCAAGGGACAGCTCGGTGCGAGCCGCTTGAGGAATTGCAATGCCACAAATGCAAGATCATCCCGCACCGAGTTCCGGGTACTTTTCAGTACGTCGGCGATGAACTGTTCAGGAGGTAGTGCACCGCGAGGGGTAGCATCAGGAAAGGCCTCCTGAACGTGCTTAGCGCATAGCATGGCGTTCTGTCGGTCCCAATAGTCGTTGCCTGATTGTGGCTCATCGTCCCAAGATGAATGACCGACGGAGGCTAGGCACGCAGATGGAGAGGGTAGGGAACTCGAGTCGGTGGTAGGACTAGACCGGGTGTCCATCAGCAGGTCATCATTGTCGGTGTCTTCGTCCGAATCATAGTCTGAAAAGGCGCTGTGGCCGGTAGTAGACTCGACACTCTCGTCTTCCGAGTCGTCCATGTCGAGGAATGATTGATGCTCGTGTGCAGAACGGGGATTGACGCGCACGTTGTAGCCCTGGGTTTTTGTCTGAATGCCTATCCTAAACGGGGAAATGAGCATATATGTAGGTGAAAGCTTGGTCAATGTACACACCAATAAGGCTGAGGGAGACAAAGCTCGTCTGGTGTCGTCTCGAGTTGTTCCCAAAACGCGGCGTGCTCGTCGGCCATGGAAGAGAGCATGCTCAGCGAAGAGGATGGGGAAGCGTCATCGTGAGGCTGTTCGAGGGGCGTGCTATGTATGACCAGAGGTTTGGGAACCAAGTGGTCGTTCGCAGGACCAACCGGCGAAAAGAGCCGAGAGATGGTCGAGCCTATGTGGTTGGATATGCTGCCGAGGATGCTGATACTGCTACGATCGCGCCGATGAGAAAGCTTGACACGCTTGCTGGGATGATAGGAGGTGTCCCGGCGCGTCGCTGTCGGTGCACGTGGCATGGTTACCAAGGTATACCGTGGGCGGGAGAGTGGTGACGAGCGATGACGAAAAGTGAATTGAATCGGGTAGCTTGATGTACAACGCCGAGAGTCGAGAGAGAAGGCGAGATACAGTTGCTGACCGAGTGCTGAATGGGATGATGTAGAACGAAGGCCACCAGACAGTCGGTTATATACTGCGTATCTGACGCTGGTCTGAGCGAGAGACAGGCGCTGACGCTGCGCTCAAGAGAGTTCTGAGGCAAAAACGAGCCACAGTAGCGCTCACGCACACGAGCGGGACAGGGAGCAGCAAGGAGACTCTTGAGAGAGGCATCGAGACGGTCACTGAGTTATAGCACAGGAGCTTCGATGCAGAGCGCGGCTGAAGCATGTTCTGAGTGGCTCAGAAAGGCAGGAGGAGTAGATGTGATTGCGCAGAAGAAGCTTCTCGATAGAGTTGTGCCTATGTCCCGTCCTCAGCGCCTGTGAACTGGATGAGAACTCGAAGTAAGACCAGCGTCAAGTTTTACCTACGAGGGACAAAGGGGCGGGAGGCGGGACAGTGCCACGTGACGAAGCGCTCAAAGGATTTTTGCTCGGCGAGCCACGTGGGAAAGAACTCGGTATACTTGATTAGGCGATACAGCTAACTCGTACAAATACAAAGGGTACCAAAGATAACATAGACGCGAAATTAATACGTGCTGCGCGCTCCACCAAGCTCGCCTTGGTCTGGATGTGCGCCGTGAGCCACAGCTCGCTCCCGTGCCTGGCGGGCTGCCGCCTCGTGCTGCTCAGCCTGGCCCAGGTGCTCCGCCTGCTGGCGGATGGCGGCTGCCTCCTGCTCCTTCGCAGCGCCCTTTGCCTTCATCGACTGCGAAGATAGGAGCATACCGGCGAGCTGCTGAGCCTTGCCTTTCATCTCCATCGACTTGGCCTCTTTCGGATCCATTCCCGAGTTCATGGTCCGAGCGGTCGTCGTCCCCGGCTGGCCCAAGTTGGAGTTCATCGCCCCTGGTTGACCGGTACGTCCGTCGTTATAGGCATTGGCGCCTTGGCCAATGTTGCCGTCGTAACCGCCAGTACCGCTGTAACCACCGGCGCCGCTAGTGCTGTTGTAGTTGTTATCATTAAAGCCGGTGGTTGGTTGATTGTGTTCATGCGAAGCGCGATTGCCAGCCATACCACCGACAGCGGCACCGGGTCCTGCGTGTCCGCCCAGCGCGTGCCCGGCGGCAGCTCCAGTAGCAGCACCCCCAGCAGTTGCAGCTCCTGGGTGGCCATGATGGGCAGTCGTCTGGTTTCCGTAGGACGAGTCGTTGACGGAAGCACCAACGCCAGAAGGATGGGTAGTGGTCTGGGTTCCGTAAGAGTTGTCTAGCGGCGCTCCGACACCCGAAGGATGGTTGGTGTGGGTCGTACTCTGGGGCTCCCCGTTGTATGCGCCTTGCTGGGAAGGGTACCCGGCAGAGTTTGGTCCGTTGTACGAAGGGTCGTTCGCACCTACACCAGTTTGGTAGCCCCCGTCTTGGTAGTTCGATCCGGTGGTATCAACAGGAGCCTGTACGATAATAAGTCAATGGTACACTAGATCCTCGTGTGCCGCTCACGTTATGGTGTTGCTTGAATAGAGGCATGTTTGAAACTGGAAATTTGGGAATATATGCGTAACAGTAGTGTGTGTTTAGTTGCAAGAATACGTCTCTCCGTGTGGGTCTTTTATACCTTGAGCTCTGGTACGTTATTATTGGACATCGTCATCGAAGACGTCAGTTCTCGCAACCGCAGTCTCTATTTAGCTTCTGCTCACCTTCTACTTTATGGTGCCTGCACCACTGACGTAGCGGGACCGAGTGGAGCATGTCCCACGTGACCTGAGCACACGACTGTAATTTGCAAAGAATAATTTGTCGCTTGACCTCAGCCTCGCTATGAAGCCTCCAGCTCACGTCGCATCGACCAAGCTACTTGCTGACCAACACACCCGCCACCACCTCAAGCAGATGCCGATAGTCTCCCGAGAGCCCTCCGAGTCTCGCAAACGCCGTCTTGAGCTCGATGATGTGGTCAAATCTGGTCGACCTGTTGCTCCCTATACCAAAAGCTTAAAGCGAGACGAATCGTTCAGAAAGGACATGTATCTTGTGTTTGTCAAGAATGCGCTCAAAGAGAGACTCAGGGTACGAAGACCTTGTTGATTTCATGTACGCCACTTATCACTACTCCGTTAGGGAAATTCGGAACCGTTTCATGAACTTGTTGGCCAGTTTAGTCCTACTAAGCTTATTGAGTCGGGTGGAAGCTCGGCACCCCAGCTACGCTCGTGGATTGCGGCCTTGTCACATGTTGTTTCTTCGTTCGAGCGCTCGCACGCACCTCTTGTTGAAGCTGTGCTCTCCACCCCATGGGTTACGCTCGACGATGCATTCGCCGCGGCTTACACCAACTTTGTCGGCATGCTTGTCAGTGCCCGGCCCGAATATCTAGCTGCAGTCTTGGGGCGGTGTGTTCAGGGCCTTACATATCGTGAGTGTCTTTTACCGTCTCCCGGAGCTGAGTGCTAATTCCAGTATAGAGGCAGGCGTTCAAGCACTGGATAGGTGTTCTGCAGAGAGCTCTTCCGCCCCTATCACGCGCCGAACAATTTACAACAGAGTCCATAACCTGCTTAGCCATTTACTTGGGCTAATCCCAACCCTCCCTCTTACGCTCCAGCCTGTCATCACTTCTCACTTTCCTCATAAGAAACTTAGTAAGCTAGCCCAGACTACTTACATCCGCAATCTCCTCACCCTATCTGGGTATTGCCCCGCGCTCAGCGACGCTATCCTGTCGCTGATAGTAGAGCGTGCTCAACAGATCGACGTGAGCACTTTCTGTAATCATAACTACCCTATTTTTAACGTCTTTTTTTATGACAGGTAGAAATTCAAATCGAACTAGAGGATTTGGATGAGGATGATGATGTGGATCCTGCTGATATTTTCAACCTCGACGCATTTGATAATACGATTGGTGAAGAGGATCCTTTGCAGCATGGTGACGAGGACGACGAAGGAATCGCCGACGGGTTAAGCGACATCTCATCAGACGACGGAGACCTAGCGGAGCATGATATTGCCGAGGGCCCGGCGAACGTTGCACACATCCAAGACATGGTCGCCAAGCTCGATGCGGTTTTGTCTTTGGTGTTCGAACACCTGGCTGCTACCCCAAGCGAACCTCTTTCGTTCTTCTCTTGGTCCTCGGCTCCTTCCATACCTGCCACGTCTGATAGACAATTCGAGATGCGGAGCGCGCAGCTTTGGATTCTGATTGCGATATTCAAGCGCACAATAGTCAAGACCCACAAATCTCGCTACACTCAGTTTTTGCTCTTCTGGTATTCTTCACTTCATGTCGACTTCACCGACGTATTTCTGGGCGTGCTCATGGATCGTTTAATGGACACTACACTCCCAGACATGGCCCGAGTAGGTGCTGCAAGCTATGTGGCGAGTTTTATTAGCCGAGCCAAACATGTCGATACTCCTAATGCTCGTGGTGTGGTCGGAGTGCTTTGTAATTATCTTCGGGACGCTGTGGACGAGATTGAGGAGCAAGAGACACAAGACCCAAGTTTCACGCCTGTTGTGTCTAGGCATGCACTCTTCTATGCGATTGTGCAAGCATTGTTTTTGATATATTGTTTTCGATGGAGGGAGCTCGGGGAAGATCCGGATGTGCTGTTGGTCGAGGGAGACGACGAGCCACCGAAGACATGGATGCCTGAACTGCTAGCCGTGCAAAGAGCGATATCTTGTGCGTTGAATCCCCTCAAGGTGTGTTCATTATTACGTATTCTACGCATATGCTAACGGCTTGGATAGATATGTGCAACAAACGTAGTGCAGCAATTTGCACGGGTCTCAAACAGCGCTGGCTTTGTCTACTGCTTCTCTATCGTCGAGTCGAATAGGCGCTCAGATTTGGCTGCACCCACCGCGCCTACTCCTCAATCTGGAGTTCGCCTCAAGATCGATCCGAAACACGCAAAACTTACACGCGATCCTGCATTAGAGGTTGACCTTAATGCATTCTTCCCATTCGACCCGTACAAGCTGCCAACGTCACATAAATATGTCGATGCTGTCTACCGAGACTGGGCGTCCGTCGCCCTCGAAGAGGATTCAGATAGCGATGAGGACGAAGAGGGTGACGATGTTGCAGACACGATGCAAGGCGAGCGTGGACATTCATCCGATTCGGACGATGATGAAGAGGAGGATGACGAGACCAGTCCAGCCAACCGATCTAGCCTTGTGCTAGAGGGGCTACCCATCCCTGGCTCGGCAACCGATTTGCTAGGCGCTACCTTTGGTGGAATGAGTATTTCTCCCGGTGCGTTACGGCGATAAAATGAGCGCGACGCCAGCTATGGTTATTTTTTCTATTGGTTCATATTGCTTTCGAGATGTATATGTTGATGGAATGTATATTGCAGTTATATTGAACGCTAGGTTACAAATGTGAAAAGCCTTCAGTGGATATCGGATTGTATATCGTGCCGAGCACAATACTCTCATTCCTCCCGAACACGCGGTACCACACGTGTATCATTTACTGGGATTATACCGTTTTGTCCACGGTGTGGCTCCACAGATGTTCGAGGCCTTAGAGTCTAGTATTTCTCGGACGTGAGATGTTGCCGGCGACTAGTAGGCCCAGGAGCTCAAGAATTTTGTCAAGCGTATTTTTTTGTGTTAAGGAGTAAGTTTATTTTTGTATCTTCTTGGTTATTATTGGATGTATGCGCACATCCTTGCATCATTCAATATGAAAGAGCACCGACTAGAGGCGGACCCTAGATCGTCATTTTACCCTTTTCGGACCCACCTCTGTATTGTTTCGAGTCTTTGCCGAACCCCTCGCCGTGGGTCAAGTGTCAATCTCCTGATTATCAGCCGTTACACGATGCACGACACCTGTCAAATCCACGTCTAGAACGAGGGTGCTGTCGATCGAGGGTTTCTAGGCACTTTGTCTCATGTTGTCGGGCGAGTATTTATAACAATCGTCTCTCGTAGCCCCCCAGCATCTCTCTTTCTCTTCCCAGTTCGACACCATGCGTTCTTTTGTGGGTGTTTTTGCGCTCTTTGCTGTTCTGGTTATTCGGGTCGCCGTAGCGAAAACGTCATGCCCAGTTGGACAATATGATAACAACGGGTGCAAGACATGCCAAGCTGGATACGCGTGCCCTGGTACGTATTTCGGTTGGACTCTGACACTGAATCATAACACATCACGTTTGTAGGTGGAACTGAGTCGTCCAGTAAGTGCAATAAGGGAACTTATGCTACTGCTGGGTCGTCGAGTTGCACGCGTTGCCCTGATGGACAGTATTCGAGCAACGGTAAGTCCTAGCACTGTGATAGGTGTGTAGGTGCTTATCAACCGAGTGTACCAACCCGAATTTAGATGCAGCTTCGTCTTGCGTTCCGGCCCAGTGTGGATGGTATACTACTGGTAGTGGTAGCGGAGGTGGCACCAGGGGCGCTACGGGGCAAACGCAGTGTGGAAAAGGGAGCTATAGTGCTGCTGGCTCTTCAACCTGTACACCATGGTATGGCCTAACTCGCCTTATTGGTACCAAACTAATGCATTTGTCCTACGCATAGTCCTGCAGGATCATACTGCAACTCTGATACCACATGTGCGCCTGCACAGTGTCAACCTGGCAGGTACGTCTTGAATGTATTTTATTGCGGTCAACACTAAATCATTTCCCAACGAATTCAGGTTTGCTCCCTCGGCTGGTGCTAGCGATTGTCAAGAGTGTCCTGTTGGGACGTATGTTAATAGGTAAAACGTGCATTATTAATATGTTGTGCCTGTAGTTGACATCGGAGTTTCAGTTACGGCTCCACGTCATGTTGCAACTGCTGCGCTGGTAGTTTCAATAGTGCGACTGGGCAAACACACTGCCAAGCGTGCCCGACAGTGACAGGACGTAGGTGTTCCTGAACACCCCAGTGTACTGTTCCTGACCTTGAAATTTCTGAAACATCACAGCAAATGGCCAAGGCAGCGTTCTCGTAACTTCTGATGTAGGCTCGACCAGCTCGCAAAAGTGTCATGCGTATCACACAGGAGACCCAGCCCCCATACCTTCGTCTTGTGTCGATAGCTCTGCAACCTTGAATCAGCCTACATGTCGTAAGTGCGCCCTAACAAACCTGTGGTGCCCTCTCATTTGACGACCTTTGTTTCAGCGGCAACTACTGGTCCACAACCGTCGGGATATAGAAAACGTAGTCTTCCCCGAGGATGTGCTCTTAAAACACACACCCGCTGTGAAGTGAAAGGAGGACGAGGGGGATGGGAGTGTATTGACACCCGCGCTACACTCGAGTGAGTATTATTTTCATCACACTAAAACTCTGTCTGAGCTCTCGCCGGAATCCACAGTGCCTGTGGAGCTTGTGATAACGATTGCTCTGCAATCCAATATGTCGACGAGGTCAAGTGTGTGAAGGGGAAATGTCAAGTATCATCGTGTCAGAAGGGTTTTGCACTTCAATACCTCGATGCTCGGCCGACTTGCGTTCCAGTCACGAAGCATGCACACATGGTGTTTGAAGCCGACATTGGACTGACGCAACAGTCTTGAATTCTACATGCTTTTCATAGTATGCGGACTTATTAGCTAACTACGAGCCATTCCTTTCTCGCGATCTCATGGCTATTTCTTAGCCGTTGAGTTCTTGTACAATCTCTTGGACTCTTGTTTTATCCTCTTAGCAGACATTCTTTTTGGGTCTTCGGTATGCTCGTATTTTATTGTTTGGCATCGTCGTGATGATGTAATAAACGCTATTGTAATATCCAATAGACGCTTGACTACCATTCTGGGGTGTTTCACGCCCTGTGAACGGACTTTGCTCTCTCCCGCACGCACTTCTATGGCCAGTCACGATCTGACCCTCTGAGACAGAACGGCCTCTTGTGCTAAACACGACAATTTTATGCGACTACCCTACAATCATACCTACAAGTTCTTGCACATCATATTTAGGGGCCAATTTAGATAATACCTAGACTCTTGAGAACTAGCGACTCATATATTTGGCTGCTTTCTCAGACTTCGGCAACCTGCCATAATGGAGAGCACTTCTCCAATCATTCCTGTTCTTCTCCCTTCTGGAGCGATCCATTTCGCCAAAGCTAATCCCTCGGACACTAGCCAAGACGTCATACAAGTGCTGTTAGCCACTGAAGGCGTGAAGTCCGACATACTTGGCGATTTAGAACAGCTGTCTGGTAGCTCTGTGGACTGGGAATGGGCACTCCAACAAGTACGGAAATACGAAAGAGGGCGGGTGTGGCAGGAGGAGGAGTTAGATCAATTAGATGACGGTTCGTAACGCTTCATGTTAAAGAAATCGAATACCTGAACTAATGCTGGCGCTAGGTATCTTGAGTAACGATACTATTGCCGAAAAACTGCTTCCTGGGAGTCCAGAGGCACGGCCACTTGTACAACGACACTTCTCGGCATTTCCCCTCACCTCACATCTACATGCGCCGACTATTCGCTTGGTATCCCAGCATCCATCACTTAACTTCCATATCACTTTTGAACGCGTCCCGGAGATCACAGATGGATTCATGATCCAGTGGTTTATCTCACGGAATTCTAGAGTGTCGGATGTGATCGCTGGAATTGGAGATGACCTAGGGCTGACTCTATACCTCGCTGGCCCGGGAGGCGGAAACGTAGACTATGTTATCGAGGCTTACAGCTTAAATTCAGGGTCAGAGGGTGAGTCTGCCAAATACTGTAGTGAATACTCTGGCGGAAATATTGACTATGTAGCAGCCACCGAGAGACTAGACCCATCAGCAAACATGTCTACCACACTCGAACATTTAGGCTCTCAGAGAAGACTTCGGCTAGTAGTGCCCGAAGAATGGTACCGTCGACCAAAGTCTAGGTCATTTTCATCTCAGATTTCGCTGGAGGATGATACTTTCAAGGCTCCACCTTCCAATGGACCCGGTTCTAATGAGAAAGAAACAGAAGAGCATGAGGATGGCACTGCTAAAGCGAACCCGCGATCACACCCATCTGCGCCATCCAGCCCTGTTCTTGCCAAATCTCCAAGAATATCTGGCGTACTGGAAAGCCCTCCCTCTACTCCCTCTCCCTCTCGGCGTGGAACTTTCTCCAGCAACCGACTGTCCTCTATGTTTGATAGTTGGCTTAGCCTCTCTTCGTCAGCCGCTGCTGATCTACCCTCCCAACCAAATGCGAGCGTGGCTACAGGATCAGAGCGGTACAGCGTCAGCCACCCCCTACCTATGAATGGAGCTGAATCAGAAGAGGCTCAGACAGAGAGCGACGAGCAGAAAGCTGAGTTCGAGAAGTTCATGGTGGGCGTCACTTCGTTGATTTGCAGCGTATCTAACTCTGACACATTTTCTGCTTTAGGATGAGTTTGGGATCAAGTCGGATCAACAAAGACAGAAAATGCGAGAGATGACTCCAGACCGAAAGCGTTACTTGCTTACACAGAACAGCCAACGTTCCTCGGAAGCTCCCACTAGCCCTCCTAACAATGCCACAACATCCGCAACCTTTGGACCTGCTAGTGCTAGTGCTTTAATACCCAAACTCCTACCACAATTTTCTGGAGGCGCAATGGGAAAGTTCTCTGTTGGCCGATTTGGTAGTTGGACTGCTGCCTCTGCACCTACTGCCGTCAAGGCAGCGGGCGAAACGACGCCAGTATCTACTCCTCCGAAACGGAGGACATCCGGACTCGCGTCTCATGATGAATCACAGGAGCTAGTAACCACTCCCCCAGCTACAAATAATTTGTGGGCTTCATGGTGGGGTGGACCCGGGCCAGTAACAGCAGAAGGAGAGAGATCCAAGGGCGACAAAGGCAAAAGTGCCATGGCCGAACTCACTCGTGTTGGCCAGGCATCCTCTCCTCCGTCTGAGGGACGTTCGACCGTGGGACCTTATGTTTCTGGTATTGTTGGAGGGAGACCTAACAGCACAACACTCGTCAAGCACCTTGTTAGCCTCAGAATTCACGCGGCCACAGCCAAGCTTGACTGGATACAAGATTTTGTTGGCCAGGGTAAAGGCATGGAGGCCATCTCAAACCTTATTACCAGCCTTGTAGCGAAGAAGGACAAGAGGTATGTCTAGTGCTCTTTTCATCTCGATTATTGAGGCTCAAAGGCCTTAAGGTGGAATCTATCACAGCCGGAATCCTTGGTTCTACTAGAATGCATTAAATGCCTTCGTGTTATAGTGAACACCGATGTGAGTATATGCGCTTCATAAGCAAGATTTTGTCCGCTTAACCAGCCTGTATAGCATGGGTTAACCAAAGTACTCACGATGCCAACGCTGATATTCCATGTGGTGACGGCTCTTGATACTGGCAACTTGAAAGTTCGATCCAATGTTGCGGACCTCCTAGCTGGTATTTCGGTAGTCTCAGAGGATCAAGGTCACAGGCTGGTGCTCGATGCATTCTCTGATTTTGCAGCTGTGAACGGCGAGGAGTTTCGTTTCGAGAAACTTATTGCCGGCCTTCGAGTCCCGGATGCTGCCGGCGAGGCATTGAGCGAGGACTTTTGGGCAGAACGCATGCCCATCTTGGTTCTTTTAATTGCAATAACCGCTTCCTGCCCAGATACTGAACAGAGAATCGTTTTACGAGACGAAATCAGTCGGCGGGGATTTAACGAGATTATTGTTGTATGTTGTTAAAGCCTTAGTGGTCTTCCCGCTACTCATAGTGTGTTTAGACGCTCAGGTACCTGGGGCCGCCTCCCAGCGTTATCGAACGACTTGACGGCTACTCTGAGGACAAGCTTGATGATGAGGAAGATTTCCGCGCTCGCACTAGGAAACAGTTCGAGCAGTCTGAGCGAGATCGCCTGAGCTGGGGTCAGTCTGAAGCAGCTGCAGCGTGCGAGAAGCTAGTGCTACTGGCTGAAGAAAATGATGGGCTACCTGATATTGTTGTCAGTATCCTTCTGTCTCACGTTCAGATATTAGAGCGAGAAATTCCATTGTGAGTTAAATCGTTGATGTTGATACACAGAACGTTGACCACCTGATTCTAAAGGGGGATAAAGGCTCGGATACTTACTATAGTGAATAAATTTATGTCAGAGGTTGCCGTAGTCGAGGATTTGTAAGTCATATAGTGCCCCGTTATGTGTGAGCGCGAGCCCTAACATAGGCACAATAGTCAAGAATGGACGCCCCTTCTCAAACGATTTGTCAGGTCGGCTCGAGAAATTACTGGAATTTGTCCAAACATCTCGGATGAAGAGACAGACCTAACCAACTCTCAACTCAAGGCGCTGCGCGACCAACTAAATACTGCTAAGACTGAGGTGTGTGGTCGGATCTCATATGTCTCTGGTTGAACTGACCATCCCACAGAACTCGGGACTATCGGACAAAGTGTATGGCTTGAGGGCGGAACTTGATAGTTTGAAATCCATCCAACAAAGTACTACACCTGGTTCGACTAAGGGGAGCGGCCAAGAGGTGAGCTGAAGCGCAATAATTCAAGTTGAACGCATTCATAATCTAAAATGATTAGAATGTACATGGCATTGTACAACGATTGGTGCAGAAGGAGAAATTGGCTGTCCGGCTTCAAGCGGAGTTAGACCGCCTGAAGGGCGAAAATGTTCAGTTGATCGGAGTGTCGGTAAGCATGCATCCAGACTATATGTATTCCTTACTAATAACACCCAATTTAGGAGGAGCAAGAACGTTTGAGGCGGGAGAGAGACCGTGCTAAATGGAGTGCTATGACCGAAGAAATGTCCAATGGCAAAGCCAAGGTATGACCATGTCCATACACCATTCACCCAATTCTCATAATTCGCCGAAGATCGTAGAGCTGGAAACTTCTATTCGAGATAAGGACAAGAACATAGTGTACTTGAAACGTGCCATGGAGGCACTTTGCTCGAGATTTGAATCTTCTGCCCAGCCGATTCCAGCCCCAGCGAAGATTTCAGATTCGGATTTCGACGCCGAGGCCATGTCCAAGCATGCTATCGAAGGGATTGTGGCAAAAGACAAAGAGATACTAGAGCTACGACAGGAGATTTCGACACTCAACCAGAAGTTGGCGGAGGCACTGTTGACGAAACAATCAGCAGAGCGAGACTTCAAGTCTCGTGTTGCGCCACCTCCACCACCGCCACCTCCAAGACGCCAGTCTCGACCTTTCAGCGATCCTGGAGACAGAAATTCTGCCATTACACCTTTAGCACCCTCGCCGCCGCCGCCGCCAGCTCCCCCCGCTCCACCAATGTCTATTGCAGCTTCCATACCAAACCCCCCTCCCCCTCCACCACCACCGCCGCCACCTCCTGTGGTTATATCCTCTTCGGCTACTAGGTTCTCTTCTGCAGCTGTGCCATTCGGTTCCCCTCCACCACCTCCACCTCCGCCACCTCCGCCACCTCCGCCACCACCTCCGCCGCCGCCGGCCCCTTCATTAAACCAAACAGCAATGGTACCACAGGCTCCCCCCGCACCACCTCTTCCGCCACCACCTCCGCCACCACCTGTTCAATCTGTAGCTGGTTCGTACGATGTATTTATGGCCGATACGCTCACAATAGCTATTCCTACAGGAAGTGGCCCTCCGCCTCCACCCCCGCCTCCGGCCCCAAACGGAGAGCCTGCCTGGAAGCTGGCTCGGCGTATAAGTGCTCAGACTGGTCCACCACCAAAGAAGCTCAAGGTTTGCATTGCATTGACTTCACCTTCTCCCCACTAACGCCCTGCTTAGCCATTCTTTTGGGAAAAATCTACAGTTACACAATCTCCAAATACGATTTGGGGACAGTTTGGGTTTAATGGGATGCAGATTCAACTCGATGACCTTGAAGACGTGTTTTCATTGGACAGGGGTTCATCAAAACCTGTAACAGCCTCACAGGTCGTCAAGAGCAAGAAACAAGTTACAACCCTGCTAGATATCACTAGGGCCAACAACGTCGGTAAGTAATGGTACTTGCCTTGTCACCGATTTATCTGATTCATTCAAACGCAGCTATCATGCTCAAGACATTGAAGCTTTCGCCGGCTGCAATTTGCGAAGCTATTCTATCTGTTGATGACAGCCGGCTGTCCGCTGAGGATTTGATGTCAATATCCAAACAGCTCCCAACTGCGGAAGAGGTTAGTCTGAGATATCTTAGTCTGAGATAGCGATGTAAACGATGATGTACTTTCTACTACAGGCGACCAGAATACAGGACTTTGGAGATGCTAGCAAACTAGCAGAAGCTGATCAATACTTCCGCCAAGTAAATCATTATTATATTTACACAACACTCGCTGACCGTTTCAACCCACATAGATTCTTACAATCCCGCGATTACAAGAAAGAATTGCTTGCATGATATACCGTCGTCGTCTCGAGCTTGAGATTATCGAGGCTCAGCCGGATTTATCAATGCTTCACGATGCCGCGGTTGAACTTTGCACATCCGACAAACTACGCAGACTGTTACAGGTTTGTCTCACTCTGAAAACCGAAGCACTGCCTAACAATGTGATAGGTTGTCCTCGCTGTCGGCAATGCCCTCAACAAGTCAACATTTAGAGGCGGCGCTGCCGGTTTTAAATTGAAGTCGCTGCTAAAGGTTGGTGAAGGCTAAAGCAAGCGTGTATATCACTGATTATCGCTGTAGCTCAAAGAGACAAAAACGGCTAAACCCGACTCTGATTGCCCAACGCTACTTCACTATGTCGCCCGTGTTTTGATACGCACCGACCCTGCTACGATCCTTTTCAGCCAAGAGTTTCCTCACGTTGAATCCGCTGCCCGAAGTGAGTACAGCGATGATTTGCTTTCTGTATTAGCTCATGTCATGAAACTGTCGATAGTATCTGTATCCACTGTCATGACGGCTGTGAGCAACATAGAAACAGGGCTTAACAAGACGACTTCGGAAATCATCGCTTGCAGGAAGGCAGCAACTTCTTCATTGGATAAGTTCGGGGCCATAATGCAGGTGGGTACGATATACATACACCATTACTTTTTAGGCTAATATGCGCATATAGCCTTTTATTCGCAGCTCTGCAGAGAGTGTATATGCGCTTAAGTCGCTAGCCAACTCGGCTCAGGAAAAGCTTACGGATATGGTTGTATACTTTGGCGAAGCTACTGAGGGGCCGGAAGCTATGAAACCTGAGGACATTTTCGAACTGATGCTCTCATTCTCGTCGTCTCTTCAGGTATGTATTGTTTTCCTGCTGTTTTGGAAAGGTCACTGGCTCATCAAAGCTCAGAAAATTGCTTTGGAGGTGAACGCAAAGATAGCGCCTCCAGTCCCAAGCCCTTCACCGTCACTACCGTTGGTCACAGTAGAAGAGGATGAGGCGGTACGTGCTTGCCAGCTGAATCATGACAGGCTACCAACGTTTTTTCAGGCCGTGGCCACGCCCAAGCAAGAGAAGCAAGAATTTTTGTCTATTTCCGATCTCTCAACGCAAGGAAGTATCAGCAGCGTCAATCTTTCGGTTGGACGTGGTGACTTGGATCAGGCTATTCGTAGTCTGCGAAACGGACGTCGTCGGCCGCGACAGGAGCGGCCTCTGAGCAAGATGTTCCTTGATGGAGGACAGAACAACCGTCGCAGCCGATTATTCGAGTAACGGCAGTAATATGACACCGTCTTCAAGTTAATTTATCTCCTACTCATGATGACTTGGCCTCTACGACATGAATTGATTGAATTGTATACGATATTGGTAATAATGCTGCATAACCGGACATACTACATCACGTTTCAACGAATTTAAATGAACGAGGACCAGGTTGATGTCGTCTCAAGTATTAAGCGGCGAAACTTTATCGCATTTTGCAACGCAGTCGAAGAAAAGACTAAAGAACGAGGCTACCTGCGACGCATACAGACACATGAGATGGGCACTTGTGGGAAGGAATATATAAGAAACTGCTCACGTCCATCGTTTCCGTGACAATGCAGTTCTTCCCCGATCGTCCTTTACACGAAGAAGCTAGTTAGATTTATGAGAAAAACCAGCCTCTTCCACATACCCCAAGAGTTCTCTGTAGGCACATATCCCCAAACGTCAACAACGGTTTCGCCAGCAGAATGAGTGCCTGCCAACTCGACATCAACCCGATGTCGCTTATATTTAAACCATTCTGGATTGTGCAGGTATGCTATACAGCAAGCGTCATGAATCGGTGGACCTTTGGCGAATCCAAACGTTGTTCGGTATGTTTCAGCAAAGAAACTACCGCAGAATAATTATTAGTCAGCAGCTTAAGTACGTTGTGGCAGAAGTCATACCGGACAAGCGAAGATAGCATCAGCCGTAGTGGTGTAGCGGTACTATCAGGACTGCTTGCAGCGTCACATTGGGCGAGGCTATTATCATGGAGTTCTCGAGTCAAGATAGCAGTATGAGTCACATTAAGTGGGATCATGACTTTGGGTACTTCAAGATTTAGCACCATCTGAGCAGCTTCTGGGTCGCAGAGAATGTTGAATTCAGCAACGGCGCTTCGGTTTCCAACGCCCACGCCTCCTCCCATGAAAATAATTTGCTCGATGCCAGAGACCAGCTCGGGATGAAGCGCAGAGAATAAAGCTATGTTAGTGAGAGGGCCAGAAGCAATTATATGCAGCTTAGTGTTGTTTTCTAGACAAGTTTTCACCGCAGCCTCGAGTCCTTGAGCAGCACTCAGAGTCTGTGACTGCTTGTACAAGTTTGCAACGTTTGGATCCCCGAGTCCCGGAAGGCCAACAACACCTCCGAGTCCGTCAGGGCCATGAATCTCGGGATCCTTCCGAGCCGGGCATTCAGACAAGGGTCAAGAAGGTTAAAGTAGAAGTCTTACAGCTCTGGCTGGGCGTATGAGTGGCTGGGATGCTCCTGGATATACTTTGATTTTGTCGCCTGCACCGTAGGCGTACAATAGCTTGATGGCATTGGCAAAGGTATTCGCACTAGTGTTGTTCCCGTGGACCTAGGATGTGATGTGAGACTTTATTTCCTACTCTAGCGAGCAGGCAGTGATACACTTACTGTTGAGACTCCTATTAGCTCAATCTCTGGTGTATACAATGCCATTAGTATTGCTATGGCGTCATCGTGTCCCTGAGCTCAACACCTCAGATTCAATTCCTGAAAGCTCCGATAATGTCTTACAGGATCGCAGTCTAGCCAAAGACGCTTGGTTCTTTGAGCATTGCCTTCCATGGTCGTTGCTGATAATGATAATTAAACTAGAGCATCACGTGCCGTCGACAACAGAGCGAGTGCCAAAGCCCGACCAACATCATTCTCTTGTATGGCGAAAACGCGAGCGTTGAGGAACGATAGCATGCGCAAAAACTAGATATTGTGATGTATACTGTTCAAAAAGTGATTTCACACAGTTTTGTGGGACTTTCAATTAGAAAAACAATTCAATTGCCACGGTAAAATGCCGCCACTTGATTGCTTCCGGTTTCTGCTCTGCTTCTGGCCACCACCTGCCTACCCAGCGCACTTAAATTTAGCAACACTATGTCTTTAGGCTCGGTAGAAGCTCAACCTCCGATTCACAGTAAAGGGCTACGCCAGAATAAAGGAACGCGTAGGGACCAGGTTAGTCTCTGATTACAACTACCTCGTTTTCTTGAGTTCATAATTAATACAATTTTAGCAACGCTCGTCCCGCAAGACACACGAACGCGAGAGGTCTCGGAGTAAAAAGCTACTACTTGCAACTCATAACGCTCTTTCCAAGATTTCGTACGAGGTTTCTTCAATGAACTCGCGTGCGGCGTCTGCTACCAACCGCATACATTCGAACACCCCCCCAACTCAGATCACAACAGAATATTACAACTATACCCCTATATATAACCGGACACATAGAATGCCTGGAGGTCAAGAAAATTGTGCGCCAGTACCTCAATCACTCGAAGCGGCAGCCGATGGTCGAATGGCTTATGCGTCGAACTATCCACAAAACGACTCAAAGCTGCCTTCTCAATATAAAAAGAGCGGCCAAACAGATATACTACAAGCTTCAAGTGTGGAAGTTGATCGCGGGCCAACGAAGGTGCTGTTTTCTGAAAGCTTAGTATCTGAGCCAGCGAGGTCTGCATTCTCATCCCGCTCGCGCCCTTCGTCTCCGCATCGCGCTAGGAAGCGTACCGAACAGCCGCCTCGTCAACCTAGCTATGCTCGTGGGAATAGCCAAGATTCATTCGGCAAACTTCGCGCCCGCTTCGAGGAAACCTCTCTGAGGTATCCCCAAGGTCATAAAAGGCCCAGGGCGCCTTCCACTTTGCGCGTCCAGCCGAAGGCTGCTTCTGCGAAAGACCTAGATGATCATGTGAAGGAGACAGCAACCGCGATATCGAACTTGAACTCTCAGGTTGGCTCCCTAAACGGTACCATGTCGGCTGTGCTTCCCATCGTAGCAGAAGCTAGACTGTTGTGGATGGAGAATACTATAGTTCAAGCCGCAACAAAGCTGGGAACTACTCGCCAGGCATTTTGTCAATACTGTGAGTACATTGCAAGTTTTAAAGGCTCACATATATAAAACTACAACTTGAATCTGGTAGACGAAAGCCCCAAGTACCTGACCTATACGGGAAACATCCGCACACGAGCACACTACTTGGGACTTACATTGCAAGATCTCAAATATCTCCAGGAACGACTAGCTTCTCTGGGCGAAGAGCGTTTAGGTCGAGGAATCACTCGAGAAACGGTATTGCTCAGCCCGTTTGGAGGAGGAAATGAGTCGGGAGATAGGATCATGATCGAGTCAATGCGTTCGGATACCAAACATGGAATCTATGCGCGTCGAATATGGAGATTATGCTATGAGCGGGTAAGCAGCAACGCGCGATCATGAAGTACAGCACCTCTTAATTCGCAGTGATGAACAGGCCTATTCTGTGGATGAAGGGTGGTCAATCCCAATCCCAACACCGGACAACTCGAAACTTGTGGCTAGGATCAAGACATGGCTGAACACTGCGTGAAATCACGGCTACGTCGTGTATCATTTTCGCACCTCTCGGACTCACATGAACATTTGGGCATTTCTTTATCAATCTGGGGTTTCGATGTTTCATTGTAAAATTTGTTAACTGCGTCCATAATGATACAAATCGGAGACGCCCTAAAAGCAAAACGTAGCGTTGAAGGGTATGTACTAGTGTACAGCTATGTGACGAGAGCCATGCGGGAAGAGACCTCGACTTCTGAGCGAACAATGTTGGCGAGGTATGAAATGGTAAGTGTATCCTAATGCACACGTTGAGATTGTTTGAAATGGCATACAGTGACAGTATTTACCTGTAATTGGGAGTTGAAAAGGGCCTCGAGTTTTTCCTTATCCAAAGATGTGCTGCTTGCGTTGAGTGTGTCTAGAAGGTAACGTCCAACCGTCGCATCACCTTCGATCTCGCCGCTCAGGACCTGAAAAATTGTCAAGAAATCGGAAATAAGAGAGTGAATGAAACTCTATACATACCTGCCTCACGTAGGCTAATACCCGGTCAATCATGTCGCTAACGCCAGCGATTGCCTGCTCCAAGACTTCAAGATCCTGAGCAGGGGATGCAGTGTGTTTCGTCGAGGAGTTCGAGGCTGCATGAAGAAGGTCCACTGATAGGGTGGCCGAGTTAGTTAAGGGATGCAGAATAACCAGTATCAAACGTACAACCGCTCATCTCAGCTTCGTGAAGCCGCAGCTCACACGGTACAGGAAGGAATACACAGTTCTCGGGCTTTGGGTGTACGCCGACAGGGGAGCTGAAATGCATCTAAGACCGCTGGATTTAAATAAAATATAATAAAAACGTACCTAACGTAAGCCTTCACACCTTGCTTGACACCCTCACGAACCCCAGTGTCAAGAACAACATGCACGGCTTGGTATGGTGATGTCTCTTGGGAGTAAAAGTTTTGAATTAGAGCGGAGTAAGTGTTTAGGTCGGTGCCGGTGGAGTACCTAGGGTAGATACCAGTTGAAGGCCATTACGCATATACAATGTAAGGTAGACTAACCATCCGACAATAGCCTCCTTCGGGTTCACCTTTTGATGCAGATCATACATCGTTCGGTGGTAGTCCATATCCAACGCGACTTGCTCGTCTGTTTCATTATGGATAACCGCGAAGCTGCTCTTGACCTCGATTTCAGTTTCTGTTCGCGTTCCAAGCAATGTTCCAATAACTCGCTCCTGAGATTCAGTCCTACGAAGGAAATGGTCGAGGATGGAGAAAAGCGCGACAGGATGAATAGTGACAGTGGTCACTGGACGAGGCCTAGTGGACATAAGTATCAGGGGCAGTTCGATCCTTTTATCTTTTAGTACTTACCCACTAGTCCCTGCAATCGAAGATGGTGCTTGAAGGTAAAGCGCAGAGGATTCAGGATTAAGAGCCATGGTTGAAGCGGTTAGGGCCTTGTCTAGAATTTCGAATCACGTAAGCAGAGATCTAGATTAGATCATTACAGCGCTTAATCATGTTAATCTTCACTCCCGACCTCGTCGAGCACAACTTTGTTATTATGCCATCAGAAGAGACTAAAGTGAGTGTTTTAGTATGTCTAGTGGACGTAAACTCAAACGTATGTAGGAGCTGATCTTGAAGACAGTTGATTTTGGCAGGGTGAGTACAACAAGTATTCGAACTGGATTAATATTGACATGCTACCTCTAGACGGTACTGCACTATGGGTGGATACCATTCATAATATATGTTGGCTACACACGCAGCTCTCCCCAGCCTTCTTTAATAAAGTAAGCGGTTTGTTCTTCTATCATCTAAATCGTGTTGATTGTTGGATCCAGACTCGTCAGCCCGCTTGCATGAATGGATCGCCAATAATGTATCCCTTAATGTCAAACCCACTCCCTCCCAAAATGTCTCGCTTGTAATCGCTAGTCTTTGTTCCACGCTTATATGACATCACTCAAACTACCCTACGAAAGCTATTTGATGCAAATTGATGATGGGGGCGTCGTGGTAAGTCATTTCCCTTTTACTCTTCTCCCAACATGATTATTCTGTGGTGTGCAATTTGGCACCCGAAAGACGTACTTTTGAAGAACCGCTTACGGCTGGTTCCTCTAAATAATGTCGTGAGGACAAAATAAGGCCAGATATGATTGGTGGCATTTTCTTATTTTGCTGAATTCCACCTGATTTAGAGCTAAATCATCCCATTCGATTGACAGGTACACCCAAAAGCAAGGATGAAATACACTACTGTACAAAACACCAGAAAGAAACTACAGGTACACCTTTCTAAGATTTGACGTACTTGTGATTCGCTTGCATATGGGACAGTACTTTGTTGAACCCAAGCTTTGAAGCCAACACTCGCGGCAAAAGAGGTGCCAACATCCGGTTGAGACAACAGGCTCGACGAAGGCGTCCAGACATATACGGCAGACTGTCGGTGCTGCATCTTCTGTCGCGGAAACAGACTTCACCTTTGCATGTAATGTTGCTCGAACAGGTGTGTTGGTTTGGCTAGCTTGCTGCTGAATCGTAGATTGCTATAATAAGGTGTGAGTTGATTCTCATGCTACTACGCGAACAAACGTACTAGCTGCTCGATCTTGGCCATTAGCGAGGCAATATGTGCGTCCTTGTCTTGCTCAGTTTCGTTGGGCGCCAGAGAGTTGGC
>JAYRCO010000510.1:0-23672 GCA_037042815.1 Ceratobasidium papillatum
TTCTACCGTGCCTTACGCATACTACTCCATAAGGTCCACCAGTTTCTTGCTAATCGTCATGCGCAACGTCTTCGGAATCTAGGCCCCAGGCCTGGGGTTCAGTGCTTAGAAATGCGACTGAAACGAGGCTAGAAAAGGTAAGAACAACAATTACCGTTGTGACTTCAACGGCGAGGGAACATGTTTTGAGGTCAGATGATGGCTGAATTAAATGGTTGTGGTACCATATGCTCCGCAAATGCATGATGCCATACTTGGGGTCTGGCCATTGAAATTTGTTTGCCTCGTTGGTCAAGGCGCATCGTCGGGCCACAGGCACAGGGCAGGGCAGAGACAAGTGTCAATATTCCCTGGTATGGCGACAAAATCTGTGTAGATTTTGTCTCCTATTTAGAAAGTGAAGTCGGTTTATTGCATCGATTGCATATCGAAGCATTGCCCACGATCAAACTTGAAAACGCCAAGCCAAGGAGAGGTATATGCATGCCTGCGCAGCACCTAAAATCAAATTCCTCATGCAGTTGCGCAGCAGTGGTATCTTTGTAGTTGGTCTTGCCATAAGAACCAAATCCATCGACAGGGCAGGGGTTTTAGTTTCTTCTCCCCCCTTCTTGCCGCGGTATCGTGGAACCATTATCCTCCTATTGCCACTCAAGGGAGCTCCAACAGCAACTCGAAGGGTGCTGCGAGGGCTCGTTAAAGGGATTATATCTGGCACTCTGCCTTGGCTCGTGGTCGGTAGTACGTTCAGAGTGCGTTTTGTTATTTGCGACAAGGATTCCTGCCCTCTTTCCTGCACTCCCACCTTTGCCACTTCAGGCGCGCTTATAATATTTCACTACGTTGGCACATCAATCCCGACTATCCTCCGCGCTCCTTCCCCGCCTTCCGGCACTACCAGCCCACCATCTTTTCACTCCTTATCTCCATCTACAAGCCTGAAGGTTGCCATACGCAATACGTCTGCTGGACTCGACGCAGCCTTTGTTTATGAGGGTAGAGATACCGCCCAGAAATATAACATACGTCAGACTTACATACTGTTCTCGAACGCACTTTGTGAAGATTGTGGCAACGTGGAAACAGCTGCTTGGCAAATATAGTTAGTATTTGTTCCTAGATTCGCGACGTCATAGTCGTAATACAGCACAGCCACAAACGCCCACATGTGAGCGATCAGATTCTCCCAGTTCCCTTCAAACGACCACTTCTCACATCCTCCTTGGCCTTCCCCTAGCTTCTCTAGCCTAGGGCATTTGGATATCTCCGACGCACAAGCAGCCTCCTAAACCTCGTTCTCCTATTTTTGGTCGGGTCTCTGTTGCTACAAGACAGCTTGAATTGAGCTCTGTTTCCTGTCGCAGAAATAGCAACGCAGTGCTGCTTCAGAAATTGTTTACTACTTCTATCTGGTGCACGTTTCGACTTATCTGGGATTATCTCCATCAAATAACACCCCTGTACTATTGCTTTCTCAGAGCTTAAAGGGTATCTAGAAGAGTTCAGGATGCCGGCTCTCGCTACCGCTATAGGAAACGAAGTAGCATCACATGGGGCGACACTGGATGTAGAAGGCTCTGGACATGTGAGCCTGTCATTCGCGTACGAGTCCTATATTTACCCTGCGTTCTCAAGTATGTCGCAGTAGCGAGTTTTTCTCTCGTGTCGACTGCTCGCCAACAGGTTTTTGACTGGGTGAACCGCTTTTTCGACGCTACTATGACTATCCTCAAAGTTTTCGGCACTCATTTGCTCCTCCTCACTGCTACCCTTCTCGGTTCGGGAGGAAGTGGGGGACTGGGGGTCCAACCGGCTGACGCACAACAATACCTTCTTGGTGTGGGCATTGGCGATGTGACCGGGTACGTGTCTTGAGTAATCCCGGTTTCCGTCGTCCTAATCCTCGTATCCATAGACCGATCGTTGAAACGAACATGATGGGCTACGCCGCTCTATCACAGACCGACACTGGTCTGCATATGCGCCAATTTTCTCGCGCTTACATCGTGGCCACTCCTGGAACCAACACTGCAAAAGACCGTATTCTTTTTGTCAACTCTGACCTCCAATCGGGAGATACCGCCGTTCGTCGAGGTGTCCTTGAACGGCTTCAAGTGCTATATCCAGGTTTGCCAGCTCATAGAATATTGTTACTTCTAGGGTCTGACTATCTTCTCAGGGTTGTATACTGAGGCCAACTTTGCCCTTGTGGGAACGCATTCGCATTCTGGCGTTGGGGGCTTCTTGAACAACTTGTTGCCTCAGCTCACCAGCCTGGGTTTCGTCAAGCAAACATATGACGCGATTGTTAATGGTGCGATATTTGTGTCGTAATATGTGGCAACGAGCTCATGCTTCTCTGGTATAGGTACCGTGTTGGCTGTGCAACGAGCGCACGAATCTTTGGCTCCGGGGACATTGTCCCTGGGTAACGTGACCGTGCTGGATACAAACATCAACCGCTCGCCTTTTGCGTATGAGGCTAACCCGGCGGCGGAACGTGCGAGGTTTGTGGTTTTATATACGTATTTATTTTCTAAACTAATTCTAATTCAATCTTTTTCTTCGTCGTAGATATCAATATGATCAAGACAAGGTAGGTCGACAAAAGGGTTAACGTTCAGACAAAGCATAATAGACTAAAATGTCACGCAGGATCTTCACTTGCTCAAGTTTAAGAATTCCAATGGAACTGATCGTGGATTCTTAAGCTTTTTTGCTGTTCATGGAACCAGTCTATACGAGGTAGGTGTTTAGGAACGTTCTGCCTCCTATTCTGACGTTGCGTAGAACAATACGCTGGTTAGTAGCGACAACAAGGGGATGGCGGCCTATCTTTATGAAGGTAGCTCGCCTTTATCTTGGTTTGTGGAGATTACTGAGTCGCCTGGTTCTTAGCGTCTATCGAACCAAACGCGGCTCCTGGGAAAAACTCGTTCGTTGCTGGCTTTGTACAAGGTGAGTTACAGAGCGAGATGCCCGAAGATCACGCTGACACTGGTGGTTGTAGCCAACGTTGGAGATACTAGGTTCGTTGTAGTGAATCATTGTGGATTCTGGAATTTTTGACACTGGAGTTCTATATTGCTATACAGTCCGAACACGTGAGTTTGACTACTTGCCGAGGGTGCTTTGATACTCACGTATGGTCGGGTTTATAGTTTTGGTGCTTACTGTGAGAGCCCTGGTCAACCCTGGGATGGCCAACCTTGCGAATACGAAAAGTCTACTTGTGGAAACAAGACGCAGGACTGCCACGGCCGGTGAGTTGTGAACTCGTCATACTGAAGACTAGTGCTAATTATTATGCTACTCTCAGCGGACCTGGCTTCCGCACTTCCGACTTCGACTCAAACTTGATTATTGGAACCAATCAGTTCAATGGGGCCAAGAAGCTGATGAGTAGCACACTACCAACCGTTTCTGGGGCTGTTAGGAGTTTGCATAGCTATGTAAACATGTAAGTTTAGGGACGAGTTAGAATATTCTTGCGTATACTCACAGCAGAATGGCCCACAGGTCGAGTTATTCCTTTGCTCTCACCAATGGCAGCTCAGTTACGACATGTCCGCCAGCTATGGGTGAGTTTTGTACCTTGATCTATAAATTCTTGTCAAAGACTGAATTTTTTGACTAGGTTATTCTTTTGCGGGTGGAACAACGTGTGCACTCTGCATCATTCCAAGTGAAATTCCTACTGACGCTCACTTTCAGTGATGGTCCTGGGGCTTTCGATTTCACTCAAGGAGATAACTCAACCTCCCAGTGAGTGGGTCAGTTCTGTGAATAAATTAATGAAGGCTGATCCGGTTTACAGGAACCCGTTCTGGGAGATTGTCAAAGGTGCAATGGGTTATCTCGGCGGCCGTGGCTGTCTGTATCTAACCCTTGATTTCCAGGTGCTGTAACAGCCCCTCCGAGCGAGGCTCAGAAAGCCTGTCATTACCCGAAGCCTATTCTCCTGAACACAGTATGCGCGTCATTAAGGTGTAGCTCGCAAAACGATAACTTTTTTTTTTTCAAGGGATACGCAAACACTCCTTATCCTTGGCAACCTTCGATCGTCGATATTCAGATGTTCCGTGTTGGGCAATTAGTCATGGTGATTTTCCCGGGCGAGCTTACTACGATGGCTGGTAGGCGTATGCGGTTGGTACTCTTTGTTTGTGAGACGGATCTAAACTAATCACATGGACTGTTTGTAGAGAGGCAGTTCGCGCCAAGCTCATCTCGAGTGGTGTGATTGGAAGTAATGCATACGTTGTCATAGGTACATAACTTCGTGATTTTGTTGAACTTATACACTAATTCACATGCATATAGCTGGGCCTGCAAACACCTACGCCCATTACGTTACGACTAGAGAAGAGTATTCGATTCAGAGGTACGAAGGAGCCTCAACGATCCATGGTCCTTGTGAGTGTGAATCGATCAAGCGCGGCTATCTTGCTGAAATATGTCACAGTCACATTAGAAGCCTACATGGATTTGTATACCAAATATGTCCCATATCTCGCAGATGGCGCAACCACCGCTCCTCCAGCTGGTCCAACTCCTGAAGACCTGACGAAACGGGCAATCTCGCTCCAGGTAGATTTCCTCGATTTCGGGCTTGCATTCGCTCACCCCAAATTATTAGACAGGGGTGGTATTTGACGCCTCGCCTATTGGTAAGAGTTTCGGGTCCGTCCTCACCGACGTTAGCACGACCCCCTACAAACGTGGGCAGACCGTAACTGCCGTGTTCCAGGGCGCAAACCCACGCGTACGTCTGCTTTTTGCCAAACTAACGTTCGAGGGTTGGGGCTAAAGTGGCAAGTTTACCGTTTTGATAGAACAATCTTCGCCTCGAGGACACATACATGTCTGTTGATCAGCTCGTGGGCGGGTCTTGGCAAACTGTCAGGACTGATTCACACCCTTCAACTAAGTTCGGATGGCTAAGGACTAACTCGGTAAGTTAATCCGTCGTCATGTTGAGCCTTGTTTGTATCTCAAGAGATATCGCGCAGGTTCTAGGCTATAGCACTGTTACCACAAACTGGTATGTCTCTGGACCAGTTGTACACTATGATTCTGACTGCAACTTCTCATCCGTAGGACAATTGAGAGCACTACGCCAGGTTCGTCTTTGTATCCTGAAAGTCTCCCCCGCCCGAGTAACGGAGTTCCCATAGCTGGCTCGTACCGACTCGCATACAACGGGAACAACAAGCCATTGATTGGATCGATATCGTCGTTCTCCGGTATCTCCTCCACTTTCACTGTGTCTACTTAATCTGGACCACGCCCGTGCGAACATGCTGCAGGAAAAGATGAATAGAATGGTCTGGGCTGTACCAACTAATGGCGGTGATGTGGTTTTTCTCATTTCACATGTTCACTCCATGGATTGTCTTAGATTGACATTTCGGAATTGAATCGGTTTGAATCTGCACCCAAAGTCAGCAAGTGCTGGATACGCGATCGAAAAAGACCAACGCCAAGACTCACAACTTTGTTTAAGCGAGATACTTGTGCCTTAATCTATAAACTCGTGTTGTTATTCGGCGACTGCAATCTCCCAGGCTGTTCCAGACCTTTACTACAAGGCTCCTACTCGCCCTTGCATGCTTGTAGCAGTCTTGTAGCTGGCACATGTCCGACTCTGAATCAGTCGTGGAACATACCTTGCTTTGTGGCTCACCTATCCGTAACCGGTGGCGTACCGCAACATCATAGTTTTAGCGCTCTCGATCAGCAAGAGATCTCTTGGCATTCCTCGAGTGACACATTCTGTCCGAATCGATCTTACATGCATCTGTACGGATTTTCTAACCTCCGAGACTCAATCGTGGGGTCCTCGCGTCCACAAGGGCGGACAATAAATGCGATCGCAAGTTTCTCTTGCGGTGCTTTCCAGAGTTAGAAAACCATACATATGGCCGATCATAAGCGCTGTTTGACAGGCACGCCTACTCTGTGTGCGTAAACTTGACGTCCATTCAGTCGTCAGCCTTACTCGCTTCTCACTTTCAAACGCTATCACCGGGTGGCAAATGCCACAAAGGTCTAATGTGCCTGGGCACTCAGGCCGAGGTTCCATGCCCGACTGGAGCATGAAGAGCACCAAGGCGGTTTCTGTCGTCTGGATTGAGACAAAGCCGCCGGTTCGTGGCCTATGCGTTTGAATATGTGCGCTCGCGCGCTTTTCCGAGCACTCCGCCCAGGTGCCTTGGTCTACACGGGCTACTCGGGCTCAAATGAAGGGCTAGCCAATCGAGGCTTTCAGGCGATCGTCGGACATACCATACATGACATAGCTGGAGGCCAATATGCGTTGCAGGAACACTGTAGAAATTGATTTTTGGTCAACTCCCGTCTCGATCTACGAGAAACGAGTGGAAATGTGTCGGATGTCCCAGTCTCCGGGGCCATAGCTTTCATCCTCGAGGCGGACTAAGTCCTGAAAGACAAAAAAGCAATTGAGCAACTCGTCGATCAGGTCTGTTGCCAAGAGACTTAAACTTAGTAGGAGGCTAGGCCGTGCTGAATGTCTTGGCAGTGGATTTGAACTTTGCAAGTCGGATAGATGCGCCCTGGCACACATGAACGCCTATTAAAGACAGCTACTTGCCAAGTCTCTTAGCCCATCCCCACACGATGTTCTCAAGCCCGGTCTGCTCGGCTTTCACACTCTCACTGCTCGCGGCTGTCGCCCAAGTCACCAACGCAGGCTTTGCCGACCTCACTTTCAACCTCGCCAACCAGCAGCTCAGTCCGGATGGATACACTCGGCAAGTCTCTGTAGCAAACGGCGGGTTCCCCGGGCCTACTGTCTTGGCGACTAAGGGAGACGTGATCCGGAACACTATCAACAACTCGTTGACGGACCCCACGATGCGAAGGTCGACCAGCATCGTAAGTCGATGCGTGTTCTACGCCGGGCATAGTACTGATTACAACCGCTTGGTAGCACTGGCACGGATTGTTTCAGCGCACCACAGCCTACGAGGATGGACCAGCATTCGTGACTCAATGCCCGATCTCCCCAGCGTCAACCTATCAATACGTGATCCCAACACTGGATCAGGCTGGGACTCACTGGTACGAAACATAGTTTTTTAATGCTCGTTGTGTGATCCTCAGTCGTGCTCCGCAGGTATCATTCTCATTTGGGAAGTCAATATGTTGATGGTATTCGAGGCATAATCGTCGTCTACGGTACGATAGCATCAAGGTTACGGTTATGCAAACGACTCACTATCTCAACACCTAGATCCCGACGACCCTCACAAGGCTCTTTACGGTAATTCGTTTGGATATATGCGCTACATTCAACTCGAGCACTAACCAATTGCTTCTCATCCGCAAGATGTTGACGATTTGTCGACCATTATTCAACTCTCGGACTGGTATCACAAGACATCTACAGAACTCATGGCTGAGTATAAAAGGTCGGGAGCTGAGCCGTATGTCTTCGTTTTTTTTTCGTTTATCTATGAGCTTTATCCTCACAAAAATTTCTCCAAGTGTTCCAGATAGCGGCTTGATTAATGGACGCGGTCGATACAAAAACGGACCCGCGGCTCCCTGGTCAGTCGTCAAGGTCACGAAAGGCAAACGATACCGCTTCCGTGTCCTCAACAACTCTGCGCACGGATACTACACTTTCCAGATCGACGGGCATCCATTAAAGATCATCGAAGCAGATGGTACGCAACTTTCTCGCACGCGGTTTACGCGCATATTTTAATCCTATGCATAGGGGTTTCACATCAGCCAATGACAGTCAATTCTCTGGACATCCATCCAGGCGAGCGCTACTCTATCATTGTAAGACCTATCATCACTTAACTCCATAACAATCACTAAGGATCTCGTATCAAAGGTGGAAGCCAACCAGACAGCTTCGAACTATTGGATCAGGGCACCAATTACAGCAAAAGGGAGCAACAGCAATTGTGAGTTAAATGTACTCGCTTCCCATAGCTTCTCATTAAAATTTTTATTCTCAGTGGATAAGGACCTCGTCAAAGCTATCTTGCGTTACGATGGAGCGGCCGCGACAGACCCTACGACCTCCCAAAAGTCAGGAACTCCCCTCAACCCTTTGAGCTTGAAGGTGTAGTGTCTATCTATCAAGGCGCGCGGATTATGCACTGAATTTGACCACTTTGTAGCCTCTTGTAAACCCTGGTGCTCCTGGAGGAAGCGGACCGGTCAGTACTGCTCGAATATCATATAGATCATAACCTCTTACCAAAGCTTGGATAGGCTGATATGGTGGTCGACCTCAAGTTCGGTGGTGTATCGGGCGGAGCCAAGGCCGCCTGGCAGGTGAACGATATACAATATGAATCGCCAAGCATGCCGACATTGCTCAAGATTTTATCGAACAATGCGACAACGGATGCGGACTTTACGAAAGTTGAACACACTATCGTCTTGCCCTATAACAAGATTATTGAAGTGATTATACACGGGTCTTCGGGTGTGAGTCCGATCGAGTATTAGACAGACATCGATGTACTGACCGCGAATTGGGTCGACAACAGGGGTTCCTCCACCCGTGGCACCTTCACGGTGTGAGTACTTGGGGATTGGTCATACTAGATAGTCAATTGACTTATTTCGACATTCTAGCATGTCTTTAGTATCATTCAGAATGGAGGCGCACCCAATTATGTCGATCCACCCCAGCGCGACGTCATGCCTGTAGGAGGTAACACTGCCGTTATTCGTTTCAAAACGGATAACCCAGGTTCGTTAGCTCCTGCCTTGTGACAAAAAATATTATACTGACTGGACTTTTCTTATAGGACCTTGGTAAGTAGATATTCAAAGGCGCATTCAGCACAGTGTAATAATATTATTGCATCGATTGGTTTAGGTTCTTGCACTGGTGAGTGTACCAAGTTCTTACCTTGGTTTTTCTCATACTCATCACACCTCATAGTCATATCGACTGGCATCTTGAGGTAAGTTCATAGCAAAGGGTTTGAACATGTTCTCATATGCCTGGTATCTCCCTATGCGTTGTTTGTACAGGCTGGTGAGTGTAATAGCCTAATTTGTTCTCGGAGTCGAGTACTGACCGACCCTACACAGGTCTCGCCGTTGTGTTTGCTGAATCACCGGCAGAGCAGCGCGAGGGTCAAAGGCGCATTGAGCCTTCGCCAGGCTGGAATCAACTGTGTCCAAAGTATAATGCTCTTCCCGATGATCAGAAGTAATCGCCCGGGTGTAACTTACTTTCATTTTTGGGGACTCTTGTGTGTATATGTAAATTTATCATCATGGTTGTTTAGGTTTTACTCATGTATTTACTTTTACGCCACAATGTTACGACTGGGTCACGACTGAAGCGTAGGGCTCTTCTGAGTCAGCCTCGAGTATCTCAGCTATCACGATTCTTGACAGCACGCTGCCAGTTAAGCGCGAATTTCAGTACTCATGCTTTATCCTCCAACTTGCCTGAGCTTCGTACTACCGAGCTTCAGACCTTTTTGCGCCGGTCATATCATATGAACGACTGAACGATGCTTGGAGATGCCGAATGATATGTCTGGTATCATCACCCGCGCTAACCCCGTCGGATCGAGCGCTTTTATTCAACAACTACGTCAAATCCCGGGCCTCGATTGACAGAAGAATGCTTGGCTTGCCTCAAACTCACGCCGCTTTTCTGAAGTAACAGTGTTTATGAAATAGGCCGCATCTGTCGCCTATTAGGGTGTTCCTTGCCGACTCTCGCAAGTTTAGTAGAGGTCTCATAACTCTGATTTTCCGTGCCCTTAGGCCCCAGTCGATCTTGGTCCGAAAGTGGCTAGTCGAACCGCCTGGCTTTGACTTTACGGGGGCTGGGACCCTTGCTCCGTCTTTGAATGTACATGGTGAACTATTCGGTACCGATCTTATCGCTCGTGCAGGTAACTTGCTTGGCGTAATTGAGCATAGACAAGGGACAGTTGAGGTGCCTGGGGACCCCTCCAAGGGTCTTTTCACAAAGCATAGCCTGGCTCGGCACGCCGGATTGGCCGAATCTTGTGAACCCATTTGTCCAGCTATTACTATTTCCACAGTTGCCCAATTCATTTCGACCAGAATGCCAAGCAATACGAGAATCTGTCTTTTCCACTTCAAGCACCGACATTCCACACTAACGATCACCATACCGCAATTTTGGCTCTGAGGACAGATTAAATTCGCTTGCGAGGCATCAAGGTGGACCATTGTCTAGACCGGCGAGCAGCCCACGTTGAATGTTACCGTACCTTTGAAAGCTATTACGCTTCCCACCTCGAGCGACCCGTGGCTAGCCTCGATCATCCAACTCCTTGCCAAGAAAATGACCACGGTTTGACCATTACATGTTCAGGTTGTGTTGGAGGGCAAGCACTGGGTTGAGCGGCGAACGAAGATGCCAGGATTATAAAAGATACGCATTGCGGTTAGGTTGGACATCGCACTCTGCGGCGTTCGTTCTGTCCTGTCCTGTCCTCACGTCTTATGTGGAGCTCCGCTCTTCCGCTCACACTCCTCGCCATTTCGGCCCAGCTCACCGCTGCAGCGTTTGCTGACTACACGCTCAACATCGTTAATAAGAAAATTAGCCCAGACGGATTCACTCGCAGTGCCTCACTTGTCAACGGGGAGTTCCCTGGGACTGTGCTATTTGCCAACAAGGGAGATGTGTTTCGTAATACCGTTGTGAATCAGTTGACCGATCCTTCCATGAGACGGTCAACCACCATTGTGAGTTGAGTGTTGTACAGTTTATTTGACGATTTCTTATCGAATCCGGTAAGCATTGGCATGGGCTCTATCAGCGTACCACTGCATACGAGGATGGGCCGGCATTCGTCACTCAGTGTCCGATCGCACCAGCAGCCTCGTACCAGTATGTTATTCCGACGCTCGACCAGGCTGGAACACATTGGTAGGAGTCAATCGAACTCAGCCCTAAATTGAAGCTAACCATGTTGTAGGTACCACTCGCATCTAGGTAGCCAGTATGTTGACGGCGTACGGAGTGCTATCGTAATCTATGGTGCGTTCGGCCTACAAGTAGGCACGATATATGCGTAACTTACCTTCGGGATAACTAGATCCTAACGATCCACACAGGGCTCTTTATGGTTAGTATGCCCGCAGTGTTTATTAATTTAATTATTGATAACGTTTTCGTAGACGTGGATGACGCGTCGACTGTTATTCAGCTCTCCGATTGGTATCATACACCAGCTCCAGCACTCACAGAAGAATATTTTGATTCAGGAAAGGAACCGTAAGTAATCCAACCTGCTTCACCATAAATTCAACGCCTTCTAAATATGATTGCTTTATCTCTAGTGTTCCAGACTCCGGCCTAATCAATGGGCGTGGCCGGTACAAAGGCGGTCCAGCGGCCCCCTGGTCAGTCTTCAACGTCCAGAAAGGCAAGCGATACCGCTTCCGCGTTGTCAACAACTCTGCGCTTGGGTACTTCAAGTTCGAGATTGATGGGCACATGTTAAAGATTATTGAAGCCGATGGTTCGTCATTCTTCTAGGAATGGTAGCCTATCGGGTTGTATGCTGAGCCTTGAGTCTGCGTAGGTCTTCCGCATCAGCCGTTGGTGGTCAAATCCGTGGAGATTCACCCAGGAGAGCGGTATTCAATTATAGTGAGCCCAATTTGTCTCTGTTTTGCTTTTGAGAAAAGTAATTGACGTTGCGTGTTGAAAGGTCGAGATGAACCAGACAGTCAGCAACTACTGGATGAGGGCTCCCATTACCGCCCGGCGTAGCAGCAGCACTTGTATGCGCATATGCCTCTGCTTTATTCGCTTGTGGTGGCTGATGCTGTTTTATCGATTCAGTGGACCCAGAACTCGTCAAGGCTGTTGTGCGGTATGAAGGTGCACCAGCCTCCGACCCTACGACGTCGCGAACATCAGGCAACACGCTCAGCATTTCCAGTCTGAAGGTAAAGTATATTGCTTCAAATTGAATGATGCAGGTCGATTAATCTAGGACTCGTTCAGCCTGTCGAGAATCCGGGTGCACCTGGCGGGAGCGGCCCTGTGAGTACTTATTTGGATAACAATTGCGTTTGATACTAATTTTGCTTTACTATAGGCCGACGTCGTTATTGACCTAAAATATGGGGGAGTCTCTGGGGGTAAAACCGGTTGGGATGTGAACGGTAGCCAGTATAAGCCGCCAACTCTCCCGACGCTGCTCAAGATCCTATCCAACAACGCGACGACGAACAAGGACTTTGCCAAGTCTGAAAACACGATTGTTTTGCCCTACAACAAAGTCGTTGAGCTCCGTATCGCGGGGTCTTCTAATGTAGGTCAACCTAGAACCAATCAAGGTCATTTAGACTAAACATGCCTTGCGTTGATAGGGTTTTGCTCACCCTTGGCATCTTCATGGCGTGAGTATCTCAGGCAAAGGTTCCTGGAAAATTGAGCTGACATTCTTGGTGTTATGTTTTTAGCACAGCTTTGATATCATTCAAAACGATGGAGCAGCTAACTATGTCAACCCTCCTCGCAAGGATGTCATTCCGGTTGGAGGCGGAACTGCTATCATCCGATTCAACACGTCCAACCCAGGTTAGATTTTTGTACCCACTCACCTCAGAAGAGTTACTTACGATATCGGCACTCTCTAGGTCCTTGGTTCCTTCACTGGTGATTAAATTCAATTTGTAGCGTTTCGAAGACATCTACTGAAATGCCCGCTGCGCATCAGCCACGTTGATTGGCATCTCGAGGTATGATCGTATCAGTTTCCCTTTACTTGAAACTCACAGCTGCATCCATTCCCCTCCCTTCAAACACTTAGGCCGGTAAGTCTCCTAGAGCACTTCACATATTTCCATAACTCACGTTTTCATAGGCCTTGCGGTTGTGTTTGCCGAGGCACCAAACGAACAACGAACAGGCCCAACAGCTAACTTTCCATCGCCTGGCTGGAACCAGCTTTGCCCGAAGTATCAAGCCCTTCCACTTGACCAGCAGTGATATGACTAGAGTTCCCTTCATGTCTTTTTATGTCGTGTATGCGTAGTGATTTGGTAATTTGACGTTTTCTTGGGCTATTATCTTGACTTATTTGGATGTGTCGCCCGAGTGCCCAGTGCACGATATCAGAGTCTAAAAGACATAGGTCGATCATATACAAGAGTAAGTAGGAGAAAATTATACTTGTCATGAATAAACTACTTCATATGCCTCGTGCTACTTCAAGTAAAAGGGACTTACGGATAGCTGTAAGATGCATAGTCAGTCGCCAATGAATTGGGACGAGGGCCTTCATAGCGCTCGATGTAGTCTTTAATATTCACTCGAACCTTTTAGATGTGACGAATTGTGTTGTTTCATTTGCTGGAGCGCTAAATGAACAGCGTAAGGCGCATTAAGCCTCCATAAAGGTAGACGTTGTGAGACATAAAAAGTGAGTCAATCGGGAACTCGGGCAACCACACGGACAGAACAATATAATGTCACGCCTGGGTCACGGCGGGGGTTCTAATGAGTCAGCCTCAGGTAGGCGCTTGGTGTTACAGCACTAATTAAATCTCAACGTTCATGCCTCATCCGTTAGCCTATGCCCGAGCCTCTCGCACCTGTGTTTCTAGTTATTTTGTACTGATCACCACGTATGAAGACTCAAATTGTATCCAGAAATGTCGTGGAGCATGCCTGGCATCATCGCCCGTATTAATTCCGTCGAATCGGCGAGCTTTTTTTTATTCGACCGCTACGTCAAATCCTGAGCCTCGATCGACAGAGAATTTCTTGGCTCGCCTCAGATCACTCCGTTTTCTCAAGTAATCTTGTCGCGAAATGGGTTGCATCTGTTGCTCTGGGTGTTGCTTTCCAGTCCTGTAAGCTCGATTGAAAGAAAACTCACTGCTCGTGAATCGCACTCCATGACAGGCCCAGCATTTGATCGAACCACCTTGCTTTTGATTTGCAAGAGTCAAGCTTCTCGACCCTTTTTCCGTCTGTAGAGCACACCTCTTGGCCCGTTAGGTACCAATCTTGCTTGTTTCTCCAAGACCAGGGGTAGTTGATGACTCCTGAGTGTCTTCCAATGAAGCATAGTGACCTAGCCCGAATAAACGTATTGCTCGGAGCGCCAAGTGAATCAGCGCATAGCAATTCTATTCGGGTATTGCTGCTTGCACGGGTTCAACAGCTGTTCACAGTGGCGCTGTTTATTCTGATCGACAACGCCAAGCCATCCAGACGAATTCGTTCTTTCCATTTCGAGGGCCGGCATCTCACCCCAGCGATCGCAATGTCCGCAATTTTGGCTCGTGGAGCTGGATTGGATTCGCTTCCAAGGTATCGAGATTACACACTGTCTAGGCTTGCCTGTGCACTAGCCACGTTGGATACCACCATACCCCCAGACAGCCACCGCGCTTCCACTCCAAGTAACTCGCGGTCAGCCCCTATTATCCGACTCCTCGCCAAGAAAACGAACTCGATTAATCCATGGTATCTTCAGATCGTGCTGGGAGGCATACATTGGATCGAGCGCCGAGCGAACGTGCTGGGACTATAAAGCATAGGCACAGCGACGAGGTTAGCCAACACACTCCGTAGTGTTCTCATCCTATCCATTTCTCACCCCTCATGCGCCTTTCAGCTCTTCCACTCTCGCTCCTCGCCATTTCAGCCCAGCTCACCGCTGCAGCGTTTGTCGACTACACACTCAACATTGTCAACGCTCAGATCAGCCCAGACGGGTACCCTCGCAGCGCCTCGCTTGTGAACGGACAGTTCCCTGGGACTGTGCTGTTTGCCAACAAGGGTGATGTGTTCCGTAACACCGTCGTGAATCAGCTAGCGGATACTACAATGAGGAGGTCGACTACCATCGTGAGTCCAGGTTATATAGAAGTTTCCTTTTTTGCTGAGTCTGGTGAAGCATTGGCATGGACTCTTTCAGCGCACTACTGCATACGAGGATGGGCCAGCATTCGTCACTCAGTGTCCAATCGCACCAGCATCCTCGTACCAGTATGTGATCCCGACGCTCGATCAGGCTGGAACCCATTGGTAAGTATCAAGCGAGTAAAGCCTTAATTAACTGCAAGCTAATCATAGTCCAGGTACCACTCACATCTAGGCAGCCAGTATGTTGACGGCGTGCGAAGTGCTATCATAATCTACGGTACGTTGAAACTACGGGTGTATACGTCTATGACTCACCTTAGGTATGCATATATAGATCCCAACGATCCGCACAAAGCACTTTACGGTTAGTGCGGTTATACTCTCATTCATCGTATGACCAACAGAGTTTTCGTAGACGTGGACGACGCATTCACTGTCATCCAACTCTCCGACTGGTATCATACGCCAGCTCCAAAACTCTCAGACGAATACTTTGCTTCTGGACAGGAACCGTAAGCTGGCCAGCTTGTTTCACTGTGCACTTCAGTGGATTCTAAAATTAAATCCTCGTTCTCTAGTGTTCCTGACTCTGGGTTAATCAACGGACGTGGTCGGTACAAAGGTGGTCCAGCAGCTCCCTGGTCGGTTATCAACGTCCAGAAAGGCAAACGATACCGCTTCCGTGTCATCAACAACTCTGCGCTTGGGTACTTCAAGTTCGAGATTGATGGCCACTCGCTTAAGATTATTGAGGCCGACGGTTTGTTGACTATTGCTTGTTGGAACAATTAGCTTTATGCTGATTTTGGGCGTACACAGGGGTTGCGCATCAACCATGTATAGCCAAGTCCGTGGAGATTCATCCTGGAGAGCGGTATTCGATTGTCGTAAGCATAGGTTGATCGCTTTTTTGAGGAAGTGCGATTGATGGTTTATGGCTGGAAGGTTGAGGCGAATCAGACCGTCGGCAACTACTGGATCAGGGCTCCCATTACCGCTCGTCGTACCAGCAGTACTTGTATGCATACATACATTTTCCCTGCTTCCTTCCTGACCTGGCTCACGTTACTTTATTGATATAGTGGACCCAGAGCTCGTCAAGGCTGTGCTACGCTACACTGGCGCGCCGAACTCTGACCCCACGACGTCGCGAACATCGGGTACCACGTTAGATATATCTAACTTGAAGGTAGGGCTCCAAGTCTAACCATTACTGATTGCAGGCTACTAATCGAACGTATCTTAGCCCGTCGAGAATCCAGGCGCTCCTGGCGGAAGCGCTCCGGTGAGTACCCATTTAGACCATGATCTGACTCGAGGACTGATTTGGACTTGACGAAGGCTGATGTCGTTATCGACTTGAACTACGGAGGGGTCTCTGGGGGCACGACCGGCTGGCAGGTGAACGGTAGCCAGTACAAGTCACCGTCCCTCCCAACGCTACTCAAGATTTTATCGAACAATGCAACGACAAACAAGGACTTTGCACCACCTGAAAACACGATTGTGTTGCCGTACAACAAAGTCATCGAACTTCAGATCCACGGGTCTTCGAATGTAAGTGAATTCAAAGCTAAAATTAGCTTACACAGGCTAAATGCACATTGTATATGTATAAAGGGGTTTGCCCACCCTTGGCACCTCCACGGTGTGAGTATTCCTAGACAAACGTCTCAAAAAATTACTCTGACATGGTCGATTTGGTACTGTCTAGCATACCTTCGATATTGTTCAGAATGGAGGAGCCGTAAATTATGTCAACCCTCCTCGTAAGGATGTGGTTCCGGTTGGAGGTGGAACTGCTCGAATTCGCTTCAAGACGTCCAACGCAGGTTAGCTTTTTGTGCCTGCTTGTCTCGAGTGGTATAAATGCTGATAAATTTGGTGCTGTGTAGGTCCTTGGTTCCTTCATTGGTCAGTGCATTGGCCTTGCACCCTTTTGATTTTGAGAATGTGTACTGAAACGATGACCGTCCACTAGCCACGTTGATTGGCATCTCGAGGTATGACCTTGGCGTCTCCTCACCTTCACTCATATACTGACAACCTCTACTTTTTCCTCTCTGAAAATCAAGGCTGGTAAGTCCCTAAAAAGCTCCCCGTTTTCCTATAACTCATGCTTTCTTAGGTCTTGCGGTTGTGTTTGCCGAGGCACCAAACGAACAACGAACAGGCCCGACAGCCATTGTCCCGTCCCCAGGCTGGAATCAGCTTTGCCCGAAGTACCAAGCCCTTCCGCCTGATCAACAGTAATATGCTCAAGATTTTGACCATGTTTTTTTTTATCCCTTGTATGCGCGTTGTTCAAATTGAGGTTATCCTATTTCATTAACCCAACACCAGCCTTGCGCTTAGTCTCAGCAATAATGACGCCGTGACTGAGAAACGCATACTTGCACCGTTTTGCAGCACTCAACGGACGGATTTTTTGTGGCCTTGTGTTATCAGAGCTCTGGCTAAGGATTTTTGACTAGGCGTTCATTTGAGTTGTCTATTATGTATTGTTGGAGCGCTCTATGTACTTCGGTAGGACCAGAATATAACATGACATAGTTTAGATTCCTGCCAAAGTCGATGACTCGTTTACCGTTCTTAAACGCTAGCCATGATGATTGCTATGGTGGGTATTTCGATCTTCAGAAACTAGCTAGGTCCAACCAAGGGACAAACTAAGAAGAGACGCTAATTTGGCCAAGCGCTAGCCCCGCGACTCACGGGACTCAAAGGAGGGAACAATGGAGCCGACGAATATCAAATCACCTTGCTCCAAGGTCACACCACCACCCCATAATTGAGGACATGTTTCACCCGCCTTGTATTGAGGTGTTTGCTTCCGCCACTCGACGGTATTGGTGGAGCCTCCTAATTGGCTGCCAATTTCTTACGCAGGCTGAGCTGCGGGCTGACACCAACCAGCCGGCTCCTAAGCTCGGCGCTATTTCCACGACAACCATCGTTAGCTCGCGTATATTGCCTTGTAGACGCACTCCATAAGCCGTACATGAATACGAGTGAAATACTGCCATGATTCCATATCTAATACATATCTAGGACCGCTGACCTCTGTGACTATATGTTTACTCACGCTCTAAGGTACTTAGAGTAATTAAGCGTACCTGAGGGAATTATGCACAGTAATACTAGCCTCGTATTATCCGAGAAATTCAATTCGCTTCAGTTTTAACGTGTCCTGTCACACATACAGCGTTCATTCAGATTTTTGGTGTCTTTTTATAGCAAGGCTATTCGTCTAAGATCTATGACACAGTTTGGCAAATTGTAGGTATTTTGCGTTAACTTTACCTTGCAATAATCTAACGGCTTTTTGTTCTACTCCACCTCCCTCAGTACTCCTACAGTCATCCACCACGTGCCGAGACACCACCACGTGACGAGACAGTGCAAACAGTTGCACACTCGCGACCCGGTTTCCCCTCCTACGGCAACCCGGAGAAGTTATAGGCAGGGTTTTTTGGTGCAGAGAAGAGCCACGAGCTGCTCCTATGATAGTTTACCATGTGCGTTAGATGTGTTTACGGCCGTATGCAGCATCCAAGCCAGTCCAAGCGGTTCATTTCATGATGTATACCTAAGATTGTATAGCAACGTACCATGCACCAGTATGCGCTTTTATTCAAACCATACGGATGTAGGGAGACTACTTACTAAAGATTCCAGATGAGAAATCCCGTAGTAAGTATCAAAACGATGCATACACCAGCGAAAAGCACGGTACAATAACGCCGCTCAGCTGTAATACGCAGATATTTCTGACTATCAGGTCATGACTGTAGGATCATATATCAGAATAGTCATAAAGGTATTTTAGGCACCCCAGCTACTTCTTGATATCTACATCGAAGGCTTGTAATCAGAAGCTAGTGACTGGTGTTAAATTCAGCGTAGAATATCGTTTATAGTCCTAATGATGGCTAAAAACGCGGAGCACTTTCATTTAGATATTACAGCCTTATCCTCCGCACCAAAAAAAAACTGTCTAAAACATTCCCGGGTTTGCCGCAGGAGGGGAAACCAGGTCGCGAGTGTGCAACTGTTTGCACTGTCTCGTCACGTGGTGGTGTCTCGGCACGTGGTGGATGACTGTATCCCTTTCTGGTCATAAACGGATGAATACGGCGCCAATAGTATCCATGAGCAAGGTTCCGCCCACGCCAGTGGGCATTTCTAGTACAAACCAGCTGCTCGAAACCTTTAGGTGGATCATGGCGATGAACGACTTGCCATGATCTACGACCTGAAATCGCCCACTTTGGATGTGAGCCTCTATCTGTCAGTCTGCGCTCGAACTCTGATGGCTTTCATAACCGTGTTCTAGACTTCCTCATGCAGGCCATCACATGTGAACGATCCAAATATTTCCAACGTTGTTAGCCGTAGCAATTCCGTCGAATCGAGTATCTTTCTTCTGCAACCGCATCAAATTTTGGGCCTCGATTGACAGAGGATTGCTTGGCTTGCCTCGGACCCATGCTGCTCGTTTGAATTAATCTCTCCCTCACACGGATTGTATCTGTTGCTCTGGGTGCAAAATCGCTCATCTATTTACATAATTGAAGGCTCATAGTACTGGTTCGTGTACCCTTGGTCCATATTCGATTGCAGCGCCGAATCCAACGCTGGATATTGCTCCGTTTGCCTCATCCGAATACTCAGGCCGGTAAGCCCTTCAACACGGCCCACACTATTCAAGCAGTTCGCCGTTTCCAATGTCTTGCGATTGTGTTTATCGGAGCACCAAACGGATAGCGAACAGACCCGATGGCTACTACTCCCTCACCTCGCTACAACCAGCTATGTCCAGCGTACCAATGACTCTCACTTAATCAGCAGCAATACAACCGGAACTTCGGACAACTCTCATTTGGCTTTCGTAGGCAGCATAGGTTACTTGTAATGTTGCATCAAAAGAGGGAATAACGGGTTCGAGTACCTCTAGATGAATAACAGGGAGCGAGTAATCCATCACGGATCCACGACTCAAGATTGCCGCTTTGGACTCATTTGAATTTCAACATCCATGCCTTATCCATCAGCCTGTGTCCCAGCCCTGTTCCCCCTCGTAGCTACGTTCCAGACTTCCTCGCACCGGCCATTGCATGTGAACGATTCAAGGATTTCCAACGTTGCTACCCGTAGTGATTCCGTCGAACCGAGAACCTTTTTTCGACACCGGCATCAAATCTTGAGTCTCGATTGACGGAGGATTGCTTGGCTCGTCTCGGACCCATGCTGCTTGTCTGAAGTAATTCTGTTCTAGGATGGGTTGTATCTGCTGCCCCGGGTGTTAATTTCCTATCCATACAGTCGCAAGCTGGCTGAAGACTCATGATTTTGGTTTAATATGCCCTCGGATCGGACTCGATTGGGACGCCCTAGTGTTTGATCGAATCATCTCGTGTAAATGCGCGAGCTGAACCTTAGTCCTTTGCTCCGTTTGTTGCACCAGATATGCTCGCTAGGCCATTAGGTATCTCTCATGTCTCTTGCATGGTAACTTAGCTGCGGTAGCCGGGCTTGTACGAGGAGAACTTAATGTGCCTGAAAATTCATCTTGGAATCTCTTAACAAAGGGTATCAGCCGGACTTAAAACAAGCATGTTGCTCGGAGCACTGGCTTGATACAGTCCCTGTGATTAAACCTTGATGGTTATTCGTCCAAACATGACTGTTTTGGATGGAGTTTAGATGTCCATAATCGTCCTCCGATCGACAACGCCTAGCAGATGAAATCATTCCTTCCGCTTCGAGAACTGACAATCCGCCCTGGCGATCACAAGGTCGCCATTTTGAATCCTGGAGTCAGATTAAATTATTTGGCAGGACATTAATATGGACCGTTATCTGGGTTGATGAGCGGCCTGTCTTAGACACTACCATGCGCAGACGGTCCTCGGCTTTCTTAGCCTGGGCGATGCGTGACCAGCCCCGATGATCCGCTCTTCTCCAAGAGAACGGGCACATTCTATCCATGACACTTCCAGGTTTTGTTGGACGGCGTGCACTGGGTTGGACGGCGAGACGGCCTGCGAGATAATCTATAAAAGCAACGTGTACTAACGAGGTTAGACATCGCAGTCTGCGGTGTTCTCATCCTATCTACTTCTCGCCTCTCATGCACCATTCAGCGCTTCCGCTCTCGTTCCTCGCCATTTCAGCCCAGCTTACCGCTGCGGCGTTCGCCGACTACACGCTCAACATTGTCAATGCACAGATCAGCCCAGACGGGTTCCCTCGCAGTGCCTCTCTTGTGAACGGACAGTTCCCTGGAACTGTTCTGTTTGCCAACAAGGGCGACATATTTCGTAACACCGTCGTGAATCAGCTGACGGATCCTTCGATGAGGAGATCAACTACTATCGTAAGTTTAGTTTCATATAGGTTGTGCTGATGGTTTATAACAACGCTTGATGCAGCACTGGCATGGACTCTATCAGCGTACCACTGCATACGAGGATGGACCAGCATTCGTCACCCAGTGCCCGATCGCACCAGCAGCCTCGTACCAGTATGTGATCCCGACGCTCGACCAGGCTGGAACCCACTGGTAAGTGTCAATCGACACAAGACCTAGCGGCAAACCAACCATGGAGCAGGTACCACTCGCATCTGGGCAGCCAGTATGTTGACGGTGTACGAAGCGCCATTGTGATCTACGGTAAGTTCGCCTACTGCTTCAGTGTATGGATGAGTAGGATGTATGCGTGACTTACCGGAGTCGACCAGATCCTGACGATCCACACAAAGATCTCTATGGTGAGTATATTTTAATAAAAAAAATTATCTACTGACGTCCAGCTTCATAGACGTTGACGATGAGTCGACCGTCATTCAACTCTCAGACTGGTACCACACACCAGCTCCAGCACTCGCGGAGAACTACTTCGACTCGGGCAAGGAGCCGTGAGTATTTAGTTTATTGATGGTCTTAACCTCTTGAATGTTTACCGGTTATTATCAAGTGTTCCTGACACCGGCCTTATCAACGGGCGTGGCCGGTACAAAGGCGGTCCAGCAGCTCCCTGGTCAGTTTTCAATGTCGAAAAAGGCAAACGATACCGTTTCCGTGTCGTCAATAACTCGGCGATCGGGTACTATACGTTCCAGATTGACGGGCACCCGCTCACGATCATTGAGGCTGACGGTTTGTTGTTTCTCGCTTGTTAGGACGATTGGGTGTATGCTAAATTTGGGTATGTATAGGGCTTCCGCATGAGCCGTTAGTCGTAAAATCTGTGGAGATTCATCCTGGAGAACGGTATTCGATTGTCGTAAGCATGACTATCTAATTTTGAGAGACTGAGACCAATGGTTTGAATTTCAAAGGTCGAGGCGAATCAAACTGTTAGCAACTACTGGGTCAGGGCTCCCATTACCGCTCGTCGCAGTAGCAGTACTTGTGCGTGGATATACATACATATTTGTTATCTTCACGCTAATAATACTTTGTCGATATAGTGGATCCGACCCTCGTCCGCGCCGTCCTACGCTACAGCGGCGCACCAAACACTGACCCTACGACGTCGCAAACTTCAGGTACCACGCTGGATATTTCCAACCTGAAGGTAAGATTTCAAGTGATGACTGATATCCATTGAACATTAACTGGACGCATTTCAGCCCGTCGAGAATCCAGGCGCTCCTGGCGGAAGCGCTCCGGTGAGCACCTATTTAGATCATGATCTAACTCGAGGTCTGATTTGGACTTTGCGAAGGCTGATGTAGTTATCGACTTGAACTACGGAGGAGTCTCTGGGGGCGCGACTGGCTGGCAAGTGAACGGTAGCCAGTACAAGTCGCCGTCCCTCCCGACGCTACTCAAGATTTTATCAAACAATGCGACGACCAACGCCGACTTTGCGAGGTCTGAAAATACGATTGTATTACCCTTCAACAAAGTCATCGAACTTCAGATCCATGGGTCTTCGAATGTGAGTACATAGATACTTGGGTGTCTAAAGGTTTACCAGGGCTTAATGCGGGCTGTACTTGCAGGGATTCTTCCATCCTTGGCATCTTCACGGCGTGAGTGGCTTGGACAGAATCTTTGGCAGTTTGAAATGACAAATCGGTACTGTGGTCTACAGCATAGCTTCGACATTATACAAAACGGAGGAGCCGTAAACTACGTCAATCCTCCTCGCAAGGATGTCGTCCCTGTTGGAGGTGGGACCGCTAGGCTCCGTTTCAGGACGTCTAACCCAGGTTAGTCTTCCAGTACGAATCGTCCAGACAGAAGTAATAACAGACTTTGCTCTCTCAGGCCCTTGGTTCCTCCACTGGTAAGTAAATCAGACCTTCGATCTTTCCACGATCTTTGCTGAAATGCTTGGCGTGTTTCCAGCCACATTGATTGGCATCTCGAGGTATGATAATAACACCTTCTACTCGCTCAAATACTTACAACCCTATTCTTCACGCTTTCTAATGCTTAGGCCGGTAAGTCTCTCAACACAGTCCACTCCCTTCCAAGCCACTCACGTTCTCTCAGGTCTCGCGGTTGTCTTTGCCGAGGCACCAAACGAACAACGAACTGGCCCAACAGCTATCGTTCCGTCGCCTGGCTGGAACCAGCTTTGCCCAGCGTACCAAGCTCTCCCACCCGATCAACAATAGTTCACGAGAGTTCGCGTCTCGTTTGTCTCTTGTATGCATGCTTGTGCAATCTGATATTTCCTTGGGTCCTCTCACCTTGTGATTCTGTAATCCCGGATAAGCCCGTTGGTTTGTGCAAAGTCGCTACGACCGCCTCGCGCACTGGGACCAGCTA
>JAYRCO010000511.1:0-23670 GCA_037042815.1 Ceratobasidium papillatum
GGCAACCAGCCACAATAGAAGAAATCGAAGATGAAGAACAACCACATGGGGTAATAACAAACATACCTACAACAACAACATACGGTCCTATATCCAGAAGGGCCATGGAACGTGAGCGCCTTAGGGAAATCAATTCAGCACCTAGAGTATTTGCCATAACGCACTCACAAAGGACGAGTCAACAAACCAACGAGCGAGAACGACGCCGTAGGATTCTCAATCAAGAAATACAGGATCAACAAAGACAACTCACAGATAGGCTACAAGATCCTATACATGACCCAGTACCCACCTACGATGAAGCCAACTCTGCATCGGATTATACCTGGAGAAGACATCCTCTCACCAACACACGAGTACGGAGACCTAGAACTCTTCAACCAACCAATGAAAATGCAATACGTGCAATAGAAGCGGCACCGGAACCCGACCCAGAAGATTCGTCATCATCTTCATCCTCATCTTCATCAGATTCTTGGCGCTCAAGTGTAGTACGTCGGGTATTAGACAATGACCCCGACCTACAAGCACTACGAATGGTACTTGAGAGTAACGAACGAAGAATCCAGGACCGAATGCAACGACTATACGAAGATGCCAATCGTCAAAACCAAATGCAGATGGCTACATTAATCCAAAACGTCAAAAACCTAAACAACACTTGGCAAGCATGGGACCCAGTACTCAGGGGCATTGCTAAGTGGACAGAAAGCGCAGCCATTAACGCCCGAGCTGCACAACAAGGACAAGAAGAGATACTTCGAGCCCAAAATACTTTACTTCAACGTCATCAAGGACACGACGAACAACTCCAAATCTTAATTAAAGCCTTGGGGACCATGGGTAAAGAAGTAGCTGCTACGCTCGAAGACCAAAGGGAAAATATGGAGATTCTCCAAGAAACTATACAAGGCATTGATACTAATATCAGTGAAGCACGATCCACCAAAGAAACCGACATCATGGACAAAGACCATCTATGGGATCCACAAGAAGAATCGACACGTAGGAATTGCACCAAGGAACCAAAAGACGAAGTACCCAAAGGTGCTAGAGCCAAGAAACCTGAAGCTTTCTCAGGAAAAAGAGGACGCGACGCCGAAGTATTTCTCATGAAAATGGAGATCTACTTCCGCAACTACGGTACCCATTTTACAGATGAACGCAAAATCACCAACTTCCTGACCAATATGGGAGAAGGAGAAGCATCTAAATGGGCTGCACCATTAATGAAGACCGTCCTCAGTGGGGAGCCTCACGCGTACACCACAACATGGCAGACATTAAAAGACGCTTTCCTACTCAGCTTCAGCGATCCCTTGAAATGAGAAAAGGCTATCCGCGACATAGGCAAACTCATACAAGGGGGGTCAGCACAACAATATGTCTCCTCCTTCAGGACTATGGCACAAGAATTAAGCTGGGACGATAACGCACTCATCGACCAATTTAAGAAGGGACTCAAAACCCACGTACAACAGGAACTACTCAAGATAGGGATCTCACAAGATACCCAAACCTGGTCACTCGAGAAATGGATGGAATCAGCGATCAAAATTGACGATGTCCTATTTATGGGTAGATCGCTTGGGAATCCAACTTCTCAAAGCACTCCACAGACCAATTGGAGACAACGCCAAGAATCCAAACCAGTGACTGGCAAAGCGGGAAGAGTACCTCAAGACGTCCTGAAGAAGCGCAAAGAGAATAACCTCTGCCTTAAATGCGGAAGAATCGGACACCGCATCAAGGATTGTAGAGACCAAGAATGGTACATGGGAAATTGATATCCAAACGGAATCCCAACCAATGGGAAACAAGGAACGATCGAAGATGTCAAGGAAAACTCTGACTCGGAGTCGGAAAACTAGAATCGCAGCCTGAATCCATGTCAGAAACTGCCAACAAACCTACGACCAAGAAAAGAAAACATGTATATTACTTGAAGAAATCGGATCATGCTTCTACGGTATATACAATGGTCAAAGGAATCATGGATCCCACAAAAACTCTCATCGACTCCGGCTCCTCAAAGAATTTTATCGACATAGACTTTGCACGAACAAAAAACCTCAAACTCGAACCACTTGCTCACCCACGATCTGTCATAGCTATTGACGGAAAAGAACTCCCTCGAAAGATAAGACATAAAGTCAAGAAAGAAATCAACGTAGAAGGATGGACTTTTGAAGTCACCTTCTATGCCATGGAATTAGGAGATACACCAATCATCCTTGGATTAGATTGGCTTCAACAGGCAGATCCAGACATTGACTGGAAAACGATGGGAATATCCTGGGAAAAGAAACCAGAAACGGCCAAAGCAGGAACCACGACCAAGGAAGAACTGGACCTATCAAAATACCCAAGATATCTACACGAGACCCTACTCAAACACCAAACGGTATTCAGTGAAGAACTATTCAAGAAACTACCAGAACACAGACCATACGACTGCAATATAGACTTTAAAGAAGATGCAGAACTCCCTACACCGGCGAAGATTTATCCTCTATCACCTATAGAATCTATAGCGGTGAAAGCATTCATCGACCAAGAACTAGCCGATGGAAAGATCAGACCCAGTAAATCACAGATTGCGTCACCATGCTTCTTTGTCAAGAAGAAAGACGGATCTCTGAGACTAGTCACAGACTACAGGAAAATAAACAACATCACAATACCCAATCGATTTCCCATACCCTTACAAGTAGAACTTATCAACAAAGTCAAGGGAAAGAAACTCTTCTCCAAACTCGATCTAAGGTGGGGATACAACAATATACGTATCAAGGAGGGGGATGAATGGAAAACCTCCTTCCGAACCAAGTACGGGGTATACGAATATTTAGTAATGCCTTTCGGGCTCAAGAACGCTCCAGGCATATTCCAAGAATTCATGAATTGGATATTTAGGGACCTACTCGACATCTACGTAGTAGTCTACCTGGACGACATCCTGATCTTCTCCGACAATGAAGAGGATCACACCAAACACGTCGAGGAAGTCCTAAAGAGACTTATGGAGAATAACCTTTTCGCCAAATTGACCAAATGCGAATTTGCCAAAACCGAGGTCGGATTCCTAGGCCTTATTATCTCTACAGAAGGGATATCTATGGAAAAGGAGAAAATCAAGGCGATCCAGGAATGGGAGCAACCCACAACGGTCAAACAACTGCAGGCTTTCCTTGGATTTGTAAACTTCTACCGAAGATTCATCAAAGACTTTAGCTTAATTGCGAGAGTACTGCATGAATTAACGCAAAAAGGAGTAACATATAACTGGACGACGTACTGCGAAATAGCCTTCCAGAAGATCAAGGAAGCTGTCAGCCAAGATCCAGTCTTAATACACCCAAACCCCGATAAGCCTTTTATCCTAGAAACTGACGCATCGGGAGTAGCAATAGTAATCTATCCTAAGTCAGAGACACACAGATGGATATCTACATCCAGTAGCCTATATGTCGAAAAGCTATAACGATGCCCAAAGGAACTATGATACTGCCAACAAGGAACTACTCGCGATAGTAGAATCTCTCAAACACTGGCGCATGTATCTGGAAGGAACGATGGAACCAATTGAAGTATATACCGACCACAAGAACTTGGAGAAGTGGAAGGAGGCGGAAACCTTTAATCGAAGGCACGCTAGGTGGCATACGGAATTAGCCTCCTATAACTTCAATATTCACTACCGTCCAGGAAAGATGTCAACAAAACCCGACGCCTTATCAAGAAGGCACGATCACAATGATATACCTAATCCGAAACAAGTAATGATTTCTGCTGAGCGATTCATTGGATTCAAAGCGGACACCCAATTAGATATTATTACATCTATTCAAGAAGGGCAACAGGAAGACGAATCCCTACAAACGCTCATCCACAGTACCAAAGAAAAGGAGAATCTTCCACCCACGGTCAAAAAGCAATTCAACAAATACCAATAGGAAGAAAACCGTCTTTGGTACGAAGGAAGAATCATTGTACCTGATGACAAGGATATCAAACTACGTCTACTAGAAATGCACCACGACAACCCTGTAGCAGGCCATCAAGGACAGGCAAGAACCCTAGAACTCTTATCAAGGTGATATTATTGGCCCGGCATGAAAGGCCAGGTAAATCGCTTCGTGGAGTCATGCGAGATTTGTCAACGGAGTAAAGGCCATAAGCACGTGGTACCCAACAAGTCCTTGTCAATACCGGATAAACCATGGGAAGATATCGCTTATGACTTCATTGTCAAATTACCGGATTCACAAGGATATGACAGCATCCTAGTCGTAATCGATTGATTCTCACGACAGGCACATTTCATCCCTTGTCTCGAAGCGACCAATGCTGAAGGAGTAGCCGACCTATTCATTCAGGAAATATGGGGACTACATGGATTACCGAAGACAACAGTATCAGACAGAGGCGTAACATTCAATAGTCAATTCTTGAGGGCCCTGTACAGGAAACTGGAAATCGAACCCCGATTCTCCACGGCATACCACCCGGAGACCAACGGAATAACGGAACGAACCAACCAGTGGCTGGAAGGCTTCCTTAGAAGCTTCTGCAACTATCGCCAAGACGATTGGGTCAAGTGGCTACCGATAGCCGAATTCTGTCATAACAATCAGGTCAACACAGCAACCGGGAAAACGGCCTTTGAAACGGTCTATGGAAGGCATCCCAAATGGAGCATCTCGGATCTAGAAATAGAATCACCTCCGGCGAAAGCAACATCCGACACGATGCAAGAGATATGGGATGAGGTGAAAGCTTCCATGGAATTCCATCGGACAAAAGAGAAGGAACCCCAGAACCAATTCAAAGAAGGGGACAAAGTATGGCTAGTAACAACAAACATTAGGACTCGGCGGCCGATGAAGAAACTTGATAACAAGAAAGCCGGTCCCTTTGTCATCAAGAAGAAAATCTCTTCACACGCTTACCAACTGGACTTACCAAGCACAATGAAAATCCACGACGTATTCCACATGAACCTACTTCTTCCCTTCACAGAAGACATCGATTTTCACAGGCGTCAAATCAAACCACCTCCGATTATCACGGAAGAAGGGGAGGAACAATATGAAGTGGATCATGTGGTCGCATGGGAACAAAGGGGGAAGCAACTGTATTACCAAATTAGGTGGAAAGGCTATGATCCGACAGAAGACACCCTCGAACGAGCTGAGAAGATAGCGGAACTACCCCAAATCATGGGAGATCTACTCAGCAGGTACCCCAAAGCACCGACACCAAAAAATTTCAAGGTGGATAAAAGGTATAAAAGTGAGGGGGGTAAAGCCTCAAACCTCAGCATCAGCTACTCAGCCTCACTACCACCACCACTCACAACTCGCTCTCAAAACCCCACTTTTATAAACTCCCATCCACCATGCCCGCTCAACACACTTCCAACTCCCCGGTCGCTGTCGCCGCCGCCGCCCGCCGCACCGTCACCAACCACACCCGCCACACCTATGCCGCGGTCGCTCAAGTCCACGAGGACGGACAAGGACAAGCCCGGGTACACATCCGGCACGAAGGTATTACAAACAAAAATGATACCCGCAACTGGCAACTCACAAACTCTGATAAAGCCCAGCAAGCCTACGCCTATAGGAGTACCACCAACCGCTGCGACAGCTTTGCTCGCAGCCGAGATTATGCAAAGCACCTCGACCCCAAGGCCGAGCTCGATTATATCCCCATGGGGGAACGAGACGAGTGTAGCTGGGTCGGGAAGGACCACCTATGGTGCCCCAAGCATGGGGCCCTCAAGTGGGTAGGGATGTGGTGGAATAAGCCGGAGTCAGACGGCAATATGCTACGTACAAAATTATTTGTAGTAGATGGATTTGTAGCGGACTCTGTAGAACGGGTGGTGAGGGCGGCAGAGAAGAAGAGGGAGGAGGACAAGGGGTACCCAGCATGGGTGGTGGAATCGGGAGAATGGTGGATCCGGGCAAGTGACCTGGAGGCGTGGAAGGAAGAGGAGGAGAAGTCGGGCCACAAGGGCCTGAAGATGGATTTAATGAAACTAAGGAAGGCGACGGAGGAATGGAAGGAGAAGGTACCAGTAGGGTACCACCACGTCCTCAAGGAGATCTCAGTATCGGAGATACTCCTGAAGGGTAAAGCCAATAATTGGACCAAGGGACAATTCTGGGACTGGCTAGACCAAAGGGCATGGGACCATGAAGAGAAGGCCTTAGGAGAAGCAATGGCGGCCCTGGCGATGGAAGAAGAGATAGAGGAGGGAGAGGTAACCCCGAAGAGGGAAGACCTGGAGAAGGAGATTGAATATCTCAAGTGGGAGAAAGAGGTCGCAAGGGAGGAGGAATGCGTCCAAGGACTTGCGGGGATAGGCCTCACAGAGTGACTATACCACCTGTGCGACTGCGAATTTTGTAATTTTTAAATTTCTTTGTTTTGAATGATCGTGGCTGTTATCATCCTCGTTCGTCTCAGATCCTCTAAGACTCGCCGTAAGAGGGGGGCAATGTCATGAGCCACATGACTTCTCGTGCGACTAAGTCGCTTTTATTATATTTTCTTTCTTTTATCTCGTGGCTTGACACGCTTACTCACCCTCACAGTATTACTCATTGGCTTACTGATAAGCTTACTCAGCTTACTCATGCAATGACTAAATACCTTACTCATCAGCTTATTCATGCGATGACTAAGTCACTTACTTTGCTGACTGATCGTACTCATGTAGCTTAGTAATCATGTATCGTGAATAGTATATAAAGCCTGGAGAGTAAGCCTGATACCTCAGCTTGCTCTACCTTGTCTATTACACTCTAAAGCTACCTGAGTGACATATCTAAAGGATCCAGTCCTATTAACTTAGGAAACTAGATCACACGCGACAAGCCCAGTACTAGCGTCTTAACCAGAGCACTAGTAACTGTCTCACAGTCCCATCGACGGACGGGTGCATACGTAATCTCAAGCCACGAGATAAACACACACAAAGAGGCTTACAAAGCCTACGAGCCACGCATCAGGAAGACTTAGGAAAAGGTACTAAGTCCACGAAAGACAACGAACGATACTCTTAAAAAGGGTCGTGACATAGTAGACGTGGAAGCATCTCTCCTCAAAACAACTGAGTACGAAAGATTTCAAGGGCTGATTGAAGTTCTGGACAAGTGGTACGTAATTTTAGTCTGTGCATGCCAACATGTTTGCTTAGCAAGCCTGGATTCGACTCTTAGGGGAGATATAGTAGCCTTGGTATGCTTTCATTTGTGCGCTTCGCTCTGGCTCTGATCCATAATGTCTTGAACTCCGTGATCTAGTCGTTTGAACTTGGCACATCGGCAACAATTACGGACACTTCCGACAAGATTCAAGTAAGAAACGCATCATAGAAAGATTAGTTGTTTACTCAATAAAGCTCCACCGAAGTCGCTCCGCAGGTCCTCTGACCTTCGCCTAGGAGATGTATCTGTACTTCCAACAGCACGGATACGCTTGCAGGTATCATATGGCGGCTACCACTATAGACCTAGTAACATTTTGCTAACATTTGATCTGATTCTAGGGTGGGGACACGGACGTCGCACCAGACAACATCATGGAATGGTTGACGAGACCAGGTACGTAAGAGTCTTGACTGATACAACCAGCTAATATTGACTGTAATCAAGTACCTCCCGAGAGATGGGCCCAAATTAAAGTGTCTCAAGTGGTTCCAATTACAGCACTCCTACCAAAGGCCCTACAGGCTTCAATTCAACAATTGTATGCAGGGCTTATATCACATTGCCCAGGTCTCAGCGAGAAGATCAATACTACAGGCCAATATATTGGCGGTCGGATACACGCCTTGAAGACCATTAATGAGATAAATCTATATAATTATGATGCTATCGAATCAATATCTGTCAATTATCTGGATGGAACGCAGTCGCATTCATATGGTGACCCGAGTGGGAAGGGTCATGTGTTTACGTTGCGAAAAGGTACCGAAATCCAACTTGATAAACCAGTCTCAGACCATATTGATGTTATCACTAGATGAATTTGTTGTTGAGGTGGTAGCGTGGTCGAATGCCAATCGGTTATGTGGCCTTCAGTTCATGACGAGCAGAGGGAGAGCATCTCAACATTATGGCGGATCTGATGGGGAACCCACGGTCTACAGTAGTTATGGCGGGGCTCTAGTAGCATTTTCAGCTATAGTCGGACGTGACTCTGACTTTGACCCTGGCGCCATCCGAACGATTCAGGTGAGTCAAGTGTTCTCACTTCAAATTGCTCGAACCAACTGACACTGGGTTAGACCATTTGGCGTCACGATCTCGTCCACCCGGCAGTCACACCGAATCAGATATGCACGACATATGTTGGCGGCCCTGACGGAGAGTCTTTCAATGATTGGGAATACCTAAAGAACTCGATGAATGCGCATGTATCCTGCTTCAGAGTTCGGAGCGGCTCTTTCGTCCATAGCATTCAAGTACGTTCAGGGTGTCCCGCTCTTTGCTGAGAAATGATATTGTTTCGCAGGCCACCTATCGGGGACGCAACTCTGGTAAACCTTTCATATCGCCATCTTGGCCTCATGGTGGTACTGGAGGCCTTGAAGACACTTTTCAGTTGGAACAAGGCGAATATGTCACCGCCGTTTTGGGGAGACACGATGGCACCAAAATTCTCCAGCTATGTTTCAGAACTAGCCTAGGTATTTATGAAAACATACCTACTCCTAAAGCAGTACTGAACTGATTCTTACATCCTTGTAGGTCGAACGAGTTCAAAATATGGTCGAACGAGCGGAAAATCGTTCAAATGTGAACCACCTCTAGCGGAAGATGAAAGACCCATGCGACTACGATTCATGATTGGAAAGAGGTAAGTAATGCTATGGTTACGGCTATGCATATACTACGTACTAAGAAGTGAACTATTTCAAGCTCCCATTGTCTGAACGGAATCCTATGCGTATGGGCACCTGCCGAAGAATAATGTAAAGCCACATACTAAGGACTTGCAAATTGAATTTTTTTCAACTTAGACAATACAGCAATTCAATCTTCAGTGTCAACAGCAGGCGCGATTCGCGAAGTACCCGATACTCGGTCGGGTATACAATAAAAAAGCGGACCTAGCTGCACTAGCGACTCGCAGCGAAAGTGAATGTATACTCGGAAAAGGATAAGCCTGAATTCACTTTTTACCGACATTCATCTAATGCATATTTTCCGCTGGCAATAATTCGAATGCTTTCTGCTGGTTTGGATGAGGTCTGATGACTAAGCTGCCGGTCCCCGATCATTATCGTGGCGGTGCCTGTCTCCGCCTGCACCCAACCACCACACTCTTATAGATTTTGGCTTATGTATCCTTATCGACTGTGTCCATAAATTAGAACACTTCGGCCAATTTATAGTTTAATTTGGATTATATCTCTGATGCACTCCCACAAACCAGGTCCCCGTGCTCAGAGCTGCTTCACATGTCGTCAAAGGTGAATCCAGCCTAGTGTATTTCTCTATACACTTATCGGTGACTTTAGACCAAATGAGTAGACGAAAGAAGTGTGACAAGACTCGGCCGGCTTGCGGTCGCTGCGTCAAGGGCAAGTTTGAATGCCTTGGATACGATTATTGCGACGAAGAGGAGGAAGATGCGCCATTGAAGTGGAGGGGCGTGAAGCTAGAGTTGAAGCCCATTTTGCCGAAGCCGGCTGGGAATGTGATAGATTTGACACGTACAATAGATGATTCTGAGGTGAGTCATTTAATGTGTGGAATTTGGTATCTTTTTACTAACAGCGTTGGACCTAGCGTACGAGCCGCATGAGCGAGGTTTCCCCAGGATGCTTCTCGGCGTCGAATATGGATATATCCTCTGGCCCTCGGCTATCACCAAATGGCTCCTCACCTCAAGCTCCCCCCAGTCTCAATAATCTGTTTTCTTTCCTCTCTGAGACACCCGGTGTTAGCGCTGGGAATCTTAACGAATGTCAATCTGAACCAGAAATTTCCGATGTCACTCGTTTCAACGACTGGTGGCCGCAGAATCAATCTCAAAGTCTCGTACGTCCTCGATCTAGGTTTTTGCTCGCTCGCACAGCCCCTGGACGTCGTGCCGCCTCACATATAGAGCTTTCGCCTTTGATGAAGAATCTCATCGAGGTGATGAATGTCCTCTGCTATTCAATCCCGGTCTCGTTGAATACGGATGCATCCAGGAGAGAATATTATTGTGTTTACATCCTGGGAGAATGTGAGTGTTTATCATCTGACCTGTGGTTAGCCATTTGTTGACATCGTTTTAGACGAGGTTCGACGAGTTCGCAAGCTTTTTCGTCCACCGCCAGACGATATTAGAAGTGCTCTTGTATCTCGCGTACGAAGGTCTGGGATGTATCTTTGGTTTGCGTATCTCGGGACGAAAATCTTCAAGACTCTTGACGAAACGCCCAAGGATGGGAATGTTCAGCCATATTTATATTGGGTGGACAAATTCGACAGGCAGGCCACAACTCATCCGTGCCGGAATCCTCCGATTGAGGAACTCGAGGATCGGCTTGCTGGCTTAATTGAAGTGAGCTGACATCCTTTCTGCTGTTCATGTCCTCTAACCTGGTTGTTTAGCTCGCGTTTCTCAAGTTCATAGCCGTCAGCAGTAGTGCGGGGTATTCTCTCCTCCATCGACTGCTCCCCACCTTTTTCCAAGTTGTTGCCGCCTATCCTTCTCTCTGGTCCGAGCGAAACGGTCTCCTAGTCTCCCGTCCCCGAGCACTCGCCTCTTCTCGATACGAAATCCGGCGATTCGTTTTCTACGATACGATGACAGCGTTCACATTCGGTCTCCCTCAACTCGTTGAATACGACACGGGTACACCCGAGCAGCTTTCAATGTCGTTCGAGTGGGTACATGGAATCCCCCTCGAGCTAATTATCAGCATTGTCAAAGTCAATATGTGGAGGAGTTCGTATCCTGGGGTTCCCAATCCGAACGATTGGTTGGAGCTGGAAATGCGGACTGTTGGATGGGTGCCCAAGGTTGAGGAGATCTCGGGTGGAGAGTCTGTGGAAGTTGTTGCCAGGTTAGCTGTACAGGAGAGTTGGAGACATGCGGTTTTGATTTATATTTATATGGTGGGTTGTCTGGTCAATTTAGCTTTTTGCGCGTACTAATCTGGCGTACAGGGAATGTGTTGTGTCTCGTGTGATGATTTCCGAGTTCAGTACTCGGTTCAACAGATCATTCGATTGATGAATGTAATAGGAGATGCAATCATTGATGTTCATCTCGTTACCCCTCTTCTCGTCGTGAGTCTTGCTATCCTATCATCCCTATCTGGTTCCTGACTTAGACTTTACTAGGCTGGCGTCGCAGCGCGATACGAACACCAACGAACGGCTATCCAAGATAAACTAGAGACTTTTTGCAATACGAGGATATGGTTATGTCGGGGCTCAGAACTTGCCTCTGTGCTGGATCATCTCTGGCATGGTGTTGCGAGAGATGGTGGTGCAGTGACTTGGGAGGACTATGTTTTGGCGAGGGAGATGGTGCTTCCTATTCTGTAATTAGATTCTTACTGCTTACTTATTTTTATTACCACTCATCATATAAAAATGTTTCTTCAATTACTACCCCAAGATATTGCCACCATGCGGAAACAGGCTATGATTGGTTGTTGAAGTGGCGCGTGACCCTGCCAAGCGCCCATGATCGGAGCTTGACATGCGGCTATTTGCAATCGGTGACTCTTGAACCAAACCAAGCCTGCCTTATTTGTATAGCTAGCAATATCCCATCATGGCCGGAGTTTTCCCAGGTATGTATCGTCGAATTGAACTTATACTTGTACCTCAACCAATCATTTGCGTTTAGCCCGTGTTCATATCGCCAAGGTCGTTGAACAGCTATTTCGCCTGCTGCCGGATGTAGAGCGCGTCAAGGTATGTGAATCTCCAATACTAGGACTGCAAGAATCAACTATTGAGTACTTCATGAATACGTCATTTCTGTAGACTCAAGTTATTCTCCTCGCCGGATCGACTACCCCATTCCGCAATGATACCGACCGCGAACTTCCTCTCCGTCAAGAATCCAACTTTTTCTATCTTACTGGTTGCGATGTGGCCAACTCTCACGTTATGATCACAGCTCGACCTGCGGGACATAATCCTCTAGTCAACGCAACTACCGCCCCGACTGGCTCGTCCATCCATTCTACCCTATTCCTCCCTCGCGAAGATCCCCTTGAAACAATGTGGTCTCCTCCTCCACCTACGCTCGAAGCTGCACGAGAGAACCATGAAGCTCACGACTTCGCCTACGCGGACGAGTTTACGGCCAAAGTTATGGATGCTGTGCAACAAGCCGGGTCGGCGGTAATCCACATCTTACCTCAAACTGCCCAATTCCCGAACCTTCCACCACAAATTCTTACTCCGTTGACTGTACCTGGTCCTGCGCCATCTCCGATCATCACATATCTTCTCCCCGCGCTTCACGCTGCTCGTCTGATCAAGACGCCCTACGAAATTGGGCTTATCCGCGAGGCCAACGCTATTTCGTCCCGGGCTCACGAAGTGATTATGCGTGTGCTAGGGAAGGATATGAAGGAGGTTGGAGGAAAGGTGAACAACCAAAAGGTGACTTCGGCTGTGATGCCTGGACAGTGGAGGATTGAAAAGGAGGCCGAGGCCGAGGCTGTGTTTGTGGCTAGTTGTCGACGAGAGGGGCGAGTATCTGCCAAATCGAGGATAGGAATACTTTCTAATGGGTTTCGGTATGCAGAGCGCTTCATCAAGCCTACATGCCAATCGTCGCATCTGCTCAACATGCTGCTACGTTACATTATTGCTGCAACGATCGTGCATTTGCTTGGGGACCTATCAATTCCGACCGACGGGATCTACAGGTCAATGGTCACGAGGGACATGCGCATGCTGGGGCTACAAATGGGCACCAGGAAGAACCTACTCTGGCGCCACAGGTTCTACTTCTTGATGCTGGATGTGAATGGAGAAATTATGCTTCAGATAGTGAGTTCCTTATTCATGTTGTTGAATGTTATCTAACCATTGCTGGCTGCTAGTTACTCGCACTACTCCGGTTCGTAGTCTGAATATTTGTTATGTTTCATTGGTTGATCAAGATGCATGTAGGTTGGAAATGGGGGAAGGTTCACGCCCGAGGCTCGCGCGATTTATCAACTCGTCTTGAAAATGCAGAACGAAGCTATCGAATCGCTCAAACCCGGTTTACATTGGTGTGTCTATCATCCAACCCTGAACCTGTTCTAATATAACCGGCTTTTGCTCAGGGACGCGGTACAACTTCAGTGCCACAAAACCCTCGTCAACGGATTCCTCAAGCTCGGTATCTTCAAAGGCGACGGTAAGTTCCTTTCCCCACTATCAAACATCTCCCTCAGTCTGACCGTTCACAATGTTTAGCATCCGCTATCCTAGACTCTGAGGTCACAAGTGCGTTCTACCCACACGGTGTGGGCCATTCGCTCGGTCTAGACGTTCACGATGTCCCATCTGCGTCTAAACCCGAATCCGTCACCTCGAGTGAGACCCTCCTATCGCTTGGACCAAATGTAACGATCCCGGTAGAGAGTCTACATCATGAAAGCTTTTATAGGTATTTGAGGTTAAGGCTGCCGCTTGTGGCTGGGATGGTCTTGGTCAGTTTCCCTCTTTTACCCTCTCCTTGTGTCGCAACTGATGGATGATTAGACCGTCGAACCTGGAATTTACTTCTCCCCTCATCTTCTTGCTGCTGTTCGGAATTCAGAGTTTATCGATCATGAGATGTTGGCCAAGTATGAAAGTGTTGGTGGAGTTCGGATTGAGGATGTGTTGGTTATTACCGAGACTGGGTGTGAGAACTTGACGACGGTTGGAAAAGACGTGGAGTGGATTGAGAAACTGAGCTCAGGAGGGGTATAGTTTTTCTCTGAGTTTATGTACACTTTGGATCTTGAATGAATGTGCAATGTGAAAATTAGTACTTTCGGTTGGCGTAGACTTGAGTGGCTAAATCAGTAGCCACGTGGTGACAGTGTGGCTGTAGACCCTTTTGTTTGTTGTGCGGTGGCGGTGGCAACTTGATCCGAGCCATCACAACGATACTGCAACACCGCTCAGCCAAGCAATTTGATCGCTCTTGATCATCTACAATATCCATATGAGTACACACAGCAATGATGTGGAAGAACAGGGAAGTCCTCGAAACAATCCAATTCACAATGATGATCCAGAAGTCGCATCGCCGCTGGCATCCGGTATTGCAACAGAGGTAGAAATGAAGAATTTGGTGCGCATCCCTTAGTATATATGATTACACGCATGCTGAATTTGAAATCAAGCTCCGCAACAATCAAGGTCGGTGTTCTTGCAGTTCTCCCCGAACAGTCAAACTCACACACCTTATTTCAAGCGCTGTCCGGGTTTCTCGTTAATCATAACTCTGGCCCTATCCGGTCTAACTATGAAGTGGCTATATTCAAGGATGGTGGATATTATTCACCTCTCTGCATACACGAAGAAAACAGCTTGAAGATGGAAACCATAAAGACTCAATCGGAACGCGACTCCAATTACGTCCACAGCGGCTGGTCGTTATCGGCAACTACTAGCCATTCTCCTTGGTCTGCCTCCAGGATTGATCGCGAGAGCCAGGCTACTCGTTATGACTCATGGGTCACCAAACGGGCGGTTCTTCAATGCCTGCGAGTCAAAACTCCTCGAGAAGATCTGAAGCCAAACCCTGATTTTGAAGATGAGATGCGAGCCGCGTTGACGCTTCCAACCAAGGCCAAGAAATTCCAAGCAGTATGTAAAGCCTTAAACCGTTGGTAAGTGGCGCTTATTGGATCATAGTAGTCCTAGCTCATGAATCTGACCGTTTTTGTAACAAGGGGGGACGTGGTTCCGTTGGTCCGTATATATCATATACCCTAGGGCAGATTTCGCTCACAATGTCCAAGGTTTACGATCTGGGAATATCTCTAAACTCCACAGATCTTGAGAATAATATAAATCCAGTGGGTCGAATATCTATTGAGGGTAGGAGGATAGATCGATGATCAAACGATAAAACAATGTTAGGAACTCTCGTGGTGGGGCATGAACTTCAAAATGCCACAATCGGCCAGGTTGGACACGAGTGTGAGTTTTCATAATCCTTTCAAGCCAACGCTATAAGAATGGTCCAATCAGGGTGGAACCGCAAACGTAATCCACAAGGGCTTTGGGGCTTGGATGGAGCAAGTGTGTAAGTACGCTCTATATTCATCATCATACAAAGTTTATATTGGTCGTTCGTTCATAGTGCTTCCTCAAGATTGGCGGATAGTTAGAATAATTGAGGTGGTGCCTACTTTGCAACTTCTCGACAAGGCATTTCAAAAGGAGCTTACAGACTTGCATTCAACTATCCTATCGTTTGACCGATCCTTCGACGACGACGGGACCGACCCAGGTCGCAAGACTTGGAGCGACATAAATACTGCATTCAAGACGGTGTCAAGTATAACCGTGCGTTGCGTCGGCTTTATTGAGGGCATTTCGATAGCATACAGAGACGGTAGTCGTTCAGAACACCGAGGAGGCAGTACGGGTACCGAGCATGTATTTGATCTGGCCATAGGTCAGTACGGCATACACGTCCACCCTGAACATTCGAGATCATATTTCTTTACAGATGAACATATTAGCGCCATTTTGGCCTGGGTTGCGGTTGCTGTATGCAGGATCCAGTTCATTACCACGAAAGGCAGGATGTCGCCTCATTATGGTGGACAGGGTGGCAAACCAGTTCTGTGGGTATGCCCTGGTAGTGTTTTGGCTGGGATATCCGGCTCTTCAGTTAAAGTTGGTGATCTGGACGCGATTGGCCATATTCAGGTCCGTGGTTATGTTTTAATTCTCGTATATACTAAACTATAACTATAATCATAGGCAATTTGGCGTCATGATACTGCAGCAGACCTTTGCAATCACGGTCAGAAATATGCTGAATATATCGGGGGGTGGAATGGCACAACTTTCAGTGACTGGCCGTATAGTGGTCGCTTTAACTCGGCTTACATTTCACGAGTTGATATTGATTTCGGAGATCAAGTGCAAGGGATTCAGGTGCGTTCAGATGCGTGCCTTGAGAAAGGTTGACGTTGAGGATTATGTCGTATCACAGTTCACTTATACTGAAAAACACAACGACCGAGTATCAGTAGTTCGGGCGCCTCATCGTGGCGGACGAGGCGGTAATCAAAATCACTTCCAGCTGGATCCTGAAGAGTTCATTGTAAGCGTATCGGGTACGCACGATGATTCCGTCCTCGTACGGCTGTGTTTTGTCACAAATAAAGGCAAATTCTCACCACATTATTGCTCGACATGGAAGTGTTGACAGGGGATTGAACAGGGCGCACGAGCGAGGTCTTTGGGGGAAACGGCGGGACCTCTTTCTTATGCCAGCCTCAGACGAACGACGGAAAAAGTATGCGGCTATGCTTCGTTGCTGGCAAATGGTGCGTAGTGGCTTACACATAATCTGTCATTATATCTGATATCGTTTGTAGCGGGAGCAGAGTTGATGGCCTATTATTCGTCTGGATGCCCGTATAATTGACATACACTTACGAACAAAAGGATTGACTCGGCCTATGTTTCTGCACCACAACTCATGTACATACCTTTTTTGGTTTGGTGCACATATACATCATGTACACCACTAGTCTGCTTGCTACACGTAGAATGACGAGGTGAAAAATGAGCGATAAGGTGGTGCTGTAGTGGAAAAAATAGGGAGGGTGAAATGGGCAGACTTCCACCACCTCACCGGGATGTGTGCTCAACTACCTGGAAAGCGCGGAAGAAGAGAAGCGCATACTGCGAGCTTATTCCGCCTTGGATCACTCAAAACGAATGCGCTGTTGTCGAGATATGGCGCTTACAAAACCGGTGTTTTCATCTAGTTTGCCTATGTTATGCCAATTCTGGTCAAAACACTCAACTATGCGATGCAGGTAGCTATCGTATATAATGGAGCTTCATAAAAACTGAAATAATGCAGACTAAGTTAAACCACACGATCAATCCAAATACAATTCTTGCCTAGACTCCCTCAATTATGTGTCTAACTTCATATCGCTCTTAGTACCCTAAAGGAGTCATGTGTCACAGGACCCTGAGAATCTGAGCTGTGGCCAGAAGCGGTGGAACTTCTGACGTCCCTTCTTGATGGACTCGCCCATCAACACAAGCCCCATCGGCAAACCGGCCAAAAGATGTCAAAGTGGCGTAAGCATTTCAAACATCTGGGATCATGTGATGACCATTTTAGCGCCTTTCATTCGCTTTCAACCAATTGCAGGCGATTTTGGAATTCAGAAATCGTTAGCTGAGGGCAAAAGTAGTTGCGATTATATACCTGACACACAAATGAGTTATGCTGACCAAAAATGATGTCAATGTGTCTTGGAAGCAATGGCTGCCAATTTAGCCGGCAATGCAACGCATTGCGCTGCTTCTGTGGATCAGGTGGGACTCATCGGGATTGACTGGTACAAGAGCGCTCAATAGGTCCGTAAATTTGGGCAATATAATGTAGATTGACTTATATGCAGCAGCGTGAAGTTGATTTCATTTTGTCATAAATTGCAGCATTGTTACGATCAATCAAATCTATACACGTACACAAGAGAAAAATACTAATACAATGAGCAAGGTACAGAAACAGAGCAAAAAGGAGAACAAGATGAGTAGGACAAGGTCCGCGGCTGAAGGTTCTCATTCTGCAGCCCTATAGTACCGTAAGCGAGCGAGAACTAACAGGTGCACAGATCTTTGCTCACTTCCTCGCCTTCGTTGTCACCCTCCTTGCCGTCGGCCTCGCGGAGCAAGAACTCGCAGGTGATGGAGGCAGGTTTGGGCGAGTAGATGGAAAGCTCAAAGTATTGAACGAGCACACCCTCCCAGACCACGACGTCAAAGTTGCGCGCGTGCAAGAGGTTGACGACGATGCAAGCGGCGTACTGGATCGCAGCGCAAGACGCCTTGGGGACAGGGTTGACACTAGCCTGCTTGTAGAGGAGCGAGATGGAGGTAGCGATGACAACTGGGTTGTTGACTTTGACCGGCGGGAGGTTCGAGCCACCATTGATCTCAGCGATTTTGCAGGATTGGTGGAGGGTCGTGATCGCCTTTTAGACAACGCTGCGCGTCTCAAGATGGACGACCTGCTCAGAGATCTTGATAAGACCAGGGATGAACTTCGAGGTAAAGGGCCGGGCGATGAACTCGTTATTGACGAACTTGGCCATGTTGTCAGTGATAATAACAACCTTGCGCTTAGTGACGGTGAAACGCTTGGTGCTCCCAGATTAGAGACGGGTCGATGTCGTTGGTAGAGCGACACGCCGAGTAGTGTGTTCGATGCTAGTGGTAAGATCGGTGTCGTGATAGGGGTCGCGCCGAGGGAATCGGGGTAATATACGCGTGCTAGAACGCATGGCGTGGCAGGTCGCGTTCATCGATGATGCCGGCCTTAGTGCCGTTTTCAGCTCTTCGGTTAGCTCTTGTATCTCGTCCAGTCGATGCCGAGCCAGCGCGGGGTATTCGGGAACGAGAAGCTGGTCGAAGCGAGGGGCCATATCGGTTATGGTTGAGTCTACGAGACCGTCAAGCGCGGGGCCGCTTTTGCCGCGATCGAATCCAGTGCTGACTTGAAGCCCCAAAACGAGCATAGGCCCCGAGGTGATAATACACGAGGAACGGCCGTACGGTGCACCGAGGAACTAAACATTCGACATGGGACCGATAGTCGAGCACAAGCCTTGTTACGCTTCCTGTGATGCAGGCTATCGTGGGCGGTTCGGAATAGGCAAACTCGAACGATCGGATAAGTGGGCAGCCGTATCGTTGGGGTACGAGGGGTGTAGAGAGAGTGATATGGCACGGCACGTCAATACAGCCTAACCTCAGACTAGTGCTATTGGTCATGTGTGGCAGGAGACGGCAGACGCGATTCGAGCGTTGGTGCGACACCCGGTGATTCGAGGTTGTGGGAACGCGTGGCGCCATCGTTAGCGTATCACACCGGGTACCGTGTTCAATGCTGGTGGTAGGGCCGTTGTTAAATCGGGCCTCATTTTGAGGGAATCAGGTGAGCAGGGGTGGTAGATGCGGAGCAGGGCGACATAATCGCAGGTTATTAGCGCGTGGTCGGTTGTCTCGACACTGGGTCAGCCCAGGGTCGACTATCGGTCCATAGGTTCATCATCACGGCTCGTCTAATCGATATCGAGCCGAGGGTGAGCGTTTGAGAAGGGGAGAGGTTGGTCTAGGTGAAGGCGAGGGAATGCGATCGTTCCAGCACAGGTTAAGTAATGCAGCTCTGGGACCAGTTACAGTAACGCGGACAGCCCGCGGAGTGTTCACTGACTCAGGCAGACAACTATAACTGTTTTATTACGATCTGCAGAATCACATTGCGTTAACATACAAAAACCAGGGATTATTGCGGGCGTGCTTACCGACAAGACTAGGCTGTTAGTCATCTTCAGCGAGACCAGCGTTTTGAGGTAGGGTTTCTTGAGGTCAAGGAATCACCGCAACTAGTAGATCATCCGAAACCCCAAGAAAATTGCACGAGACCAAGGACTATGTTCAGTGTTCTGGAGGGAAGGGTAAGTGTGATTTGCATGGAAACAGGGGAAACACGCACCTTTCCCAAAAGCCGTAGTCGGTTATGGGATATGACACTGGGTGTGTAGACTAGCTAAGGAGTGCGTACAAGAACATGATATGGCGAGCATGTTTGTTGGTGATCGTTGTGAGGCGGAAAACTCTTACAGTCACGTGATTTTATTTGCGCGATGTTGCAAAGCCATGAAGCGCTGTTAGGCAAGCGCATGTATGCGGGATAAGGCGACCGCGGTGACGGCATTTTTATTACCACGTATCGAAAAGGTAGGCTTCTGGATTAAATTTTTATAATATATATCGATAAAGATTATTCAAATTACCAACTAACATCGTCGCCATCTACAATTACCTGCTCCCGACCTCCTACAACCAATAAGTCTCTATCGCTCTCATTGTTGATCTCATCTTCATCCTCCCCATCATCCTCGTTGTAGTCCTCGCCATCATCTTCGTCATCGTTGTCCTCCTCGTTATCCTCCTCTATGTGCCTACCTGACCCTTCCTCGGCTACCTCAAATTCTTCATTTCCTACATCTGCTGAGTTTGTATAATCATAGTCTAATATCCAGACCACCAGGTTTTAAAAATTCAAATATACATAGAATACGGGCTTAAAACCACTCACCTGAGTTAGAGACGTGTGCAGGTGGATCGACAGTTTCACCTGGGGTACAGCCCAGGGTCATGTGGCCAATTGCCATGCCCGCAAAGCGCATGAGCATGTCACGGTCAGCAAAGCTACAATAGAGTGAGAAAACAAACAAAAAACACCAAGTGCCAACGACTCACCGATTCAAATAGTAATGTTTCCAATCACCAATATCTCCAGAGTCCGTAGCTAACGACTTTGTGCTCTCAAGGTACTCGGTTGTCTGTTTACCCACAAACCTCGGAATGAGGTGAGCACCTCGGATAACATCGGCGGGATCGACAAAATCGAACGCGTGAAACTCGTCGGAGTCCTTGAAATATCCTACCTGATCCAGTCGGCAGGTTCCACCGCCGCCAGGTACATCGGTCATTCGAGCTAGCCACCGTACCCACAAAAAATCGACCCTCTTTGGCTGTGAGCCTTTATAGGATACATTGGCGTGATATATACCGAGGACCTTGGCATACCAAAATCGCCGAGCTCCCATACTAGGATCCAGCGCTTCGTGAGACGGGAGGAGCACAAATTGTTTTGATGTGCGAGGATTGACAGTATCTTGGGCTCGATGCACGTCGTATGTTGTATAGTGAACACGGAGGGTGCAATGGTTGTATATACGATCGTGTTGAAAACGAATAGTCGAGAGCTCTGAGGATGTTCGGCTCAGCTCGTCCTGATACTGACCGCCAGTAAGGCGAGTATATAGGTGAGCTTTCAGCCGAGGAAGGAAGTCCTATTTGACACAAAATAATTGTTAGTCAAAATATATGCGAACTGAAGTTGTCAAGATGACCTTTGTAGCGGGATCCGAGCAATGCTTTTGAAGCCATAAAGGAAGCACAATGACATCTTTTTGAGATTGGGCTATTTGGTATGGCAAACGCCCACCATCGGCCGGCGGAAGGGACTCGGTGGCAGTAGTGGCAGCCAAGGGAACAGATGTACGTTGGTCTGTCTCAACACCATCACCTTCACCAAGATTAGATTGAATGTGAATCAGCCGCCCTTCAATCCGTTGGATCTTTCCCATCTGAGTTAGATAATCTCGTCCGTTTGTTCGTGCATATCGACTTTTGGAAAATCGATGTATAAGTTCACCCTACGGAGACATGAGTAACGTAATTGGTGCATAATCGAACTTCCTTACTGTTTGCGTCGAGGTGGAATCTGTAGTCCCCATATCCTCAATTGAATCTGGATAGTCGGCTAGGAAATGTAGCTTGACAGTGTCAAGATTGAAGTACTTGCGCCGTCTCTCGCTTTCGTGAGCAGGCTCGGGATCCAGGGCTTCAGAGTCAGCTGCCAAAGCGGCACGCGGTCTGGCCCGTTTGCGTACTCGTTGTTGTCGAGTCGTATGCTCCTTTGGCGTTTCGTAAACCTCGATTTCGGACGTATATCGATGGAACTCTCGGAGCTCGTGACCAAGGCGAGTTGTGGTACGCCTAAGAGCATCAACGGACACGCTTGTGTGTCTTCGGAGTTTGGCAAGCCCATGCCACTCTGCGAGGACATAGAGCAGGGTAAGGATATGCTGTTCAATAGAAGCTGGCATAAGCCCTTCGAGGGCCGGAATAATACACTGCAAATAGATATGTCACGTAGTCTAAACAACAATCGATTGTACATACTTGAAGAATGTCCTCGTAGTTTCGAGCGGCGGGTCGTGACATGTCTGAGACATCTTCGCTGAACGGTCGAATGGTGTCACGACCAAACGAAGGAATTAGTCGAAATCTTTGAAAATATTGGTTAATGTAAGTCAGTGCACTGCGGAATTGTAAATATTACCTTTGATTTAGTGTAGTTATAGAAATTGCGTTGCTAGAGTGTAAGACACGGAGAAGGTGATGGAATACTGACTTCCAAACGCCAAGCTCAAACTCATGTAGAAAATCGACTGTCAGCGCTTCGAAGATATCAAAACCCAAGGGTCGTAAACGGCGAGAGAATGCATTCTAAACATAAAACAGTGAGTTTTAGCCGCAGCTCTATAACTCCATGATAGACAGCTTACGTAGGTTGGTACATATGAATGCGGTCGTAATAAATCATCTATCCGCTTCGATGACACAGCCCGACCTTCATCAAAGATAATCGATCGAGCTTCACGAACTAGATCGCTGCGTGCCTGATTGTCCTTTCGTTTTGAATGTTTACGCCAATGCAAATCGCTGGGGAGACCCATATTCTTGAACTCCTCCCTTGGAGTAAGGCATCGAGGGCATGGCCTTAGCGATTTCATTCCCCGAATGGTTGCAAGCAGAACTCTAAACGTAGTGTTGAGCACTACGACACAAGATAAAAGATGACAAACATACTTTTCGGGATAGTCTGCAGAGTACGAAAAAATCCGGGGGAAAACTCGCCGCGTGATACCATCAGCACATTTAATGACGATGCCCTGAGTCCAAGCTCGCAGAAAGTCTGGATTGAGCAGTTGTCGCCAAACTTCGTGAATCACCTCACGACGCAGATGAGCCATGAGTGCCTTTGGAATAGGCCGCCCAGGTTCCAATTCCCGTAGTTTGTCCTGTACACTGGGAGGTAGCTACCGATTAAAGCCTTCGGTAAACATGACAAGGTAAACCATCTAAAAGCGTTGGGCTTACCGATGGTATAAATCCAATTTCATGGTGGTTTTGTGCGTTTGGTTTACATCGCTCGTACTTTGATAGGTTGCCAAACGTAACTCGAATCGGCCAGGCTTTTGCACTACCAAAGTTAGCAACCAGGGTGGCGTCAGAGAAGATCATCGTAGCTGCTGTACAGCGTGGTAAATCACAGGGTACATCAAGTTTGATTTCTTGCACAGCACGGTGCATATCAATCATTCGTTGGGATTCGTACGCTTCCCCATATGAACGGTAGGTTTGCGAGGTAATTGGGTCGCGGCAATGAGACTCGCGGGGCTCGTAATGAAAAAATCGCTGGTCGTTCTTTTCAAAAGTTGTTCGCACAGCATCAAGCAAAGTCTCCGAGCTGTGCATAGGAATTGAAAAGGTGTTTGCTAGTGGGTCGGACTTGTAATGGTGTGCTGCTGCTGGTGTCCGAGGAGGAAGAGAGATCGAAATTTTAGAGACATGCGGACCAGACTGAGAGTGACTAGAATAACCAGCAAGCGTATCGTCAAGAGTGTCCAAGTTCACGTCAGATAAATCGGCAGCCACAAAATCAGGCTTTGACAAGACATCGCGAATAAGAGATTTGCGAGCGCCACCCGACTTCTTGACGCCCTTAGTCCAATGCCAGTGCTGAAGTCGGAATGTAGACATATTAGGGCAAGGAGCAATCAGGTTTGATATTGGTGGT
>JAYRCO010000512.1:0-23640 GCA_037042815.1 Ceratobasidium papillatum
AAATGGGGGGTCTATCCGTAGCTCAAATAAGTAGTTGCACAAGCGCCAAGTGCAATCATATATGAAAACCGCTGTAACTCCAAACGTTCCTTTACCTAAACACGTTGCAACTTCACTCTCTCACATTTCGGAGATAACTTACTTGATTCAAGAATTCAAGTTCGAAGCTCACTTCAGCAAAGTAGACGGAAGCACGGTTCAATTCATATACAACATTATACAAAGAGCAAGAAAGAGCAGGAAAGCATAGGTAGGAAAGCATAGGAAAGACTGTGAGAGCATATACAACGACACAAGAACGAATCAAGACACTGTTGAACATTAATCATACAAGAAAGAAAAATATAAATCAACCAATAAACCCAACCCAATAAACCCCATCTACGTCTTCAAAAATTGTTTCCTCAAGTCGTCTTGAGATTTCATAAACCGCGCGAGCTGTTCTTCTTGTTCTCGCCTGAACCTTGCCTGGAGTTCTTCCTGGGCACGTGCAAACTCGAGTTCGCGCTGTTGGAGGGCTGCAGCTGCGTCGGCGGCTGGGTCCTGTACGGGTGTCGCCGGTGGCTCGGTTGGGGTGTACGGCTGGTAATCGTGCTCTTGTCGAGGAGAAGAAGTCGGAGGTTGACTGTATGCGCGATGGTCGTAGCTCTGTTCGGTGTATGTTTGTTGTGGCGGAGCTGGCGCAGGGAATGAGTGCGGTTGTCGAGGTGTGGGATGTGGGCTGTATGCGGGTTGGTATTGTTGTGGTTGTGGTTGCTGCTGCTGTTGTTGAGCAGAGTGGGAATAGGGAGTTTGCCAGAGCGAGCCTGGGGCACGTTGGCGCTGCTGTTGTGGTTGAGGGAAGCTCGGAGGAGGAGCAGATGTCCGAGCTTGTGGATGCGGGAACGACGGACGAGGCTGGTTCGGAGACGCCGTGGGCGGAGGTGGAGGAGGCATCGTGTGCTGGGACTGCGGGTACACTTGCGTACGTTGGTGCGAGACTGGTGCACGTTGTTCGGGTGTTGGCGGGAACGCAGGCGCGGGCGCGTGGTACGGAGTCGACGGCCCAGACGCGTACATCCCGTCTTGAGATCCGTAGTGGTGATGATGATACTGTCCATGCTGCTGGTGTTGGACGTCATGCTCGCTCGGAAGCTGTGCGATCGCTGCGTTGATCCAGGACATGTCCTCGGTGTCTGGGTTGCCGGCTGTAGGAGTGATGGTGCTCGCGGCAGAGTATGGTGTAGACGGGCTGTGGCTGCCTGCGTCTGCTGATGCGAACGAGTCGTAGCCTTGTGGTGGTTGGAGAGGGGTAGCGAACGCTGGCATTGGCGTATGTGTCGCGGTCTGAGCAGGAGATACCGAGGCGTGGTCGGCGGAAGGCATGAGGGAGCCAATGCCGTTATCCGTATTGACGTCGACGGCCATACCAGGGAATGCGTCTTCGGGGTTGAATAGGCCAAATGTTTCTCCGTCGAACATCCCAGACTCGAGAGCGTACGCAGCGAGCTGTTGAGAGAACCGCCTCGGGACTTCACCACTCGCTACGGGCGCATGGAGGTTGGTATGGATAGGTGCCGGGGCAGCCATATCATCGGAAGGATGAGCAAACTCGTTCGACTCGGGCGGCGGAGTGTCCCCAGCGGCTGAAAGAGTAATAGTAGGCGCAGGTGGAGATGCCCACTCCATCGAGAACAGCTGCGACAAGTCCGGCATGCCCGCCTCTTCCATCGTCTCGCCCGGAGCAGGGAACCCCTCGAACGTGACCGCATCTCGACGACGGCGCTTGGGCGAGATGTCCATAGCATCAGAAGCGCCGGGATAAGCTGAGTCCACGTCGGGCGACTTGCGCTTGAGAGGGTTCTCCGCTGCCTGAGCTTGGGCTTTCAGCATCGCCCTGATCGACTTGCGTTGTTCCTTCGTCAACGGGTTGCCCTGTTCGTCGAATTTCGGTACTTTGATCTTTCGTTTTTTCGGCTGGCTGCAAGTCGAGTTGTGTTTCAGACGCATAGATCGAGGCATGCACGTAATACGACTCACCCGTTCTCATCCAGTTCAACTTCCTTGCCCTTCTTCGACCTCTTTGCGGGGTTGTTGTTGCTGTTATCTTCGTCGGCGCCGTCGCGCTTGCGCTTGTTCGCAGACATCAACTGAACGTGCATCTCCCTCGCCGCTCGAATACCCTCGACCGCCTCGAGCTCCACTCGCTTCCTCTGCTCCTTTTCTTGCTTTCGTTGCTCTCGCTGCTCTTCCTTTTCCTTGCGCCTCTTCTCCCCGCCCGCCTTGGCCGCCCTCGCGTCCCGCCTCGCGCTCTTCTTTCGTTCCTCGTGCGCCCGCACTTCTTCCTCTGTCCACGGCTTGATCTGCAGGATCTGGTCCCACCCCTCGCCGTACACCTCGCGCGATACCATATCGACTACCGCTCGCATCGCCATCACCTCGTCGACAATCTCTTGCTCGACCTTGAACCCGGGCGGTGCAGCACCGCTCGGGAGAGGGTTCGGAGCCGCTCGACCTGCGACTTGAGCCTCGACGCGAGCGACGAGGTCACGCATAGCCTCTCGCTTGGAGCCGGCATGCTTCTTGAAGATGTCCATCCATTTGGAACGGCGTCGGATGTTGACGAACCAAAGGTTAAGAGAGCGGAGGGTAAAGTCAGACGATGACTGCTTGAGGATCTGGTGCTTCTGGACGGTGGTAGGATACGGGTCTCCGAGGTGCGAGAGGAAGAAGTCGCGACACGGACCTGAGCGGATTGTGGCTCGAAGTCAGCTTGGGGGAGCGGGGTATATAAAGAGAGAGGATGGGGACTGACCAAACTTCATCGAGTCGGTGGGAGGGGCGGTGACAGTCCGACACTTCCTGCCGGAGCCGTCTGTCGCGTTTAGTTTGGAAGTGTCGGGGTCGACTTCGAGCTGCACTCGGCGCTTTGGATTGCCGACGGGCGATTTACGTCCTCGTTTCGATTTCTTGCCCGACTGCCGGACTTGTCCGTTCTTTCCGGCTTTCGACTTGCGGGACCGCGTCGACCGCTTGCGCCGGCGCCGGCCAACATTCGCATAAATTATCTGCAGTGCGTCGTCTTGTCGCTGGGCTACCCGGGTTTTCTCCTTTAGCAAATGCTCGAAAGTTGCACAAATATTGTCCAGAGGATGAGTAACTGTAGCTAACACTTGGGCGAGGCGAGAAGAGGCATGTCCATTGTTGACCAGCTGCTGGGCGTGCGCTAAGGTGTTTTCGAGGTAGGAAGAAAATGAGATACATGCATCTGCTCCGGATCTAATGGCAACCAAGAGCTGCGCTTCAAGTGACTGAAGCTGTTGAATCAACGCCGTGTCGTCGAAACAAGCGTTCATAGCGCCTGGTGTCGGGAATGGTGGTGTCGAGGTGTGGTTGGTAAGGACGGAAGTGACACCATCTCGGCGTAAGTTCAACCTATCGGACAAAGGGACTTCTCCGCTATTGTTATAAAGCCCTACAGGCCCAAACACATGCACAGCACTAAACATCTCCCGCTTCCAAGATATTTGTATCTAGATATTAATGCTCATGTGTGTCAGGGTAATGAACTATATCTAACTAGCATACGTATACTTAGGTAGTATGTAGACGTTTAGTCCTAGTTTATAGGACCTCGGCATGGGGATGTGAAGGGGTATACACAGCCCCCCACAGCTCTAAACAAGCCCCAAGTCATGTCAGGTTCGATTGTTCACTTCAACAGGCATCTCAACACCTCCACCATATCGACTTCCAACTCGACTTCAAGTCAAACTCACTACACACACTTCCCGCCTCGCTCATGTCGGCCATGGTTGACTCTCACTTCCTCCGAGTTGCATCATCAATTCAATCAACTTTACGGCCATTTTTACCAGCAGAGCAGAACCTCAACGTACCCCAACCTATCCCGTCGTTTGACCAACACGCAGGCCCTCCTCCTACACAACTAGACTCTTCCGAGCTCGCTAAACGATTCGCTCCTTTTGGTTTACCCGAGGAAACCGTAAAGCAGCTTGTTTCTGTAATCTCCACTGAGCGCTCGCATTATTATCGTGTTGCTGAGTTTTTGAGGCACAAGTTGCTCGAAGACCTCGGCCCAGTTACTGTGGGGTTAAATCCATCTGAATTACCCTCGCTCGTCGAAGCCGCCTTCGGAGCTTGGTACAGCGGTACTCTCGATCAGGATGTAGAGCTTGTCCAGAAGTACGTTCAGGAGCTTAACCTCCAACAAGATTCGGAGCATGAAGATTCCCTTGATTCAGCTGGAGGTGAGGCTTTCTTCCATAAGCTCTAAGCCTCTATCTGACATATCTCATAGAGTCTGAAAGCGATGACGATGATGAGAATGTCGAAGAAAACCAAGATGAGGAGGACGAAAACAGTCCCATGAAGCCTGGCGAAGAGGTTCCTCCGCTCGACACGGTATGTGCTACCTTCAACCTCCATGTTGTTGAATTAGTCCACTCACTTCCTTGCTTAGAAATTCCTTCCGATTTTCGAGGCATTGCACGAGCGTGGCAAGGTGCTTACCAAGCCCGAAAAAACTTACCTAGTCAATATGACTGGCATGACCTATCGCCAGATTACTATTTGGGTATGTTTCTAATTGCCACCCAAACTTGCCTCCCTGACACTGTACTTCCCTAGTTCCAAAACCGACGCCGTGGGGAGCTTAAAGAGGACACAACCATGCGCACTTCCAGTCTTCGCGATGGTTCTGTACACTCTCTTGATTCCTCAGAGGCATCTGAAGATGAGGCCGACATCGAGCAACGTCTCAATAGTGCGACGGACACCACCTTCAATATCCGCTCCTGGCGTCTCACCTCGGCACTTGCTACCAAAGACGGACATGGCATATCCCTTCCTCCTAGCCCCACCAAGCTTGCTTTCGGGCCGCAAGTCGCCGTTCCTGGTTACGATACCGACGATACCGACTTGTCAGATTCTGATGATGAAATCAACGCCCCCCCTGGTCTGCGCGTTCCGTCCTTGACCGGCTCTGTTGCGACACTCGACTCGACCACCACTAGATCTGTCAATGCGTCACAAGTGTCCAAATCGCTCGGAGAGCCGGTTATCGCTGGTGAAACATCCCCAAGAGCTGGCGCGACCCCTCGCCTTGTGAAATCTCTCCCTTTGTCTCGGCGGAACTCCCCACCCGCACCGTCGCAACCTGCGCAGCCACAGGTACCTGCGTTCAACTTCAACTTTACTGGTGCAACTCCCACCCCACCTCTGCAGCAATTCTCCAATGCACCGGCTCCGGCATCTGCCCCACCATCACAGTTCGTCACATCCAATGAGCGTGGGTTGGCTGTAGAGATGGGTGCCACCTCTCCATTGTCAGCCTCGACCCTTCGGTCGGCTTCGCCAACTGCTCCCCCTGCACCTAGGTTCAGCACACCTCCCGCGCCTGTTACTGCTTCTTCTCCTTCCAACTCGGGCTCCAGGCAGAACAGCACCTCGCCCTCACCGCCGTCTTCTTCTCCCCGGCCAGCCGTCAAACCTCTTCCTCGTCGCACGGGATGTGCGCCTCGTCCTCGGCCACCACCGCGCGCAACACCCGCTTCTGCTGCTCCGACCTCGTCTGCGCGGCCGTCTATCGTCTTGCCTCCTGCTAGCAACCCATCCCTCGCGGCCACCACCCTGGGCGCATTATTGCGACCTCCCGTTGCTCCGCCTGCGATCTCAACCGATATGCAGGAGCGTCTATCAGCAATGGCTGGACGGATGGGCGTCGGTTCCGGGTCCGGCCCTGTAGGAAGAAATGGGTCCATTGGCACACACCCACTCAACGGCCCAAGTCCCAGCACGATGGTTCCCCAGACCTCGTCGTTCTCGTTTGGCTCTCCTTCGCTACCAAAGACGGGATCTTCGGGATCGGCCCCAGCCCCAATCTCTGAGCAGCATACCCTGGCATTCACTGGCGGTTCACCCATGTCCTCATGAGTAAGACCGGCTTGCCTTGCCTCTATGCCCCAGTTGTGTCATCGGTTTCGATAGTGCATCGCTACTGAGTCTATGTTATTCATTTATTCCTATGCTTTCCTTTTCTTAATTCGTTCTCGGTTTTCATTCAGCCTTCTCGTGTATATGTTTATGCTTCATCTGGGCTTTATTCATTCTAGCTCGGAACGGAAATCTTCTTTTCGCCACATGTGTATAATCTGTTGTATCATTGTTTTGTATACCTTGCTGTCATCAGCCACATAGTTTGCTTCTATCTTTTCAGTCTCTGCGAATTAGACGTTTCGTTATTGATTCTTGGCCGAGTCTGTCCGAATGATAAGGCTACCGCAGTAAGCCGATGAACTTGTTGTCCGTTACAGCTCGGCCAATGGATGTTCATAAGCGCCTTGGCGCTCTCACTCGACCATCACTGCGTCCTCTGCGAGCAGTGGCCGTTTGCCAATTTTCCCTAGTGTCAACAATATCTCCAGTGGTTTCCACGGGATTGAAGGTTGTTATTCGTTCCTCGGGCCATGGCTCCAACAAAATCTCCGGTTACTTGTCACGGCGAGTCTGCCTTCTTCGCCTACTCAAGTAACCCCGTGTATACTGATTCTAGCGTATAGTGTTGGATTCTACATTGGGCAAACCGGCAGCAGGCGTCAATGTACAACTTGAAATGATGACTGGATCGAGTTTCACGACTCTCGCCTCAGGGTGCGCTCTATCCTTCCTCTGGTCACTCCCTGAACTGATTTATAACTCGGAACTCGCGCACAGTCAGACCGACTCTGACGGACGCTGCACAACACTACTACCCTCAGAACCTCGGCTACAGGCTGGAGTCTACAAGATGATATTCAACACAGGCGAACACTTTGAGAAGGACAAACGTGACACATTTTACCCGGCCGTTGAGGTGAGTCTAGTGTGTTGTTACTTGAACATACAGACAATCGACCTCTGTCTGGTAGATTGTGTTCCATCTTGCAAAACCTGAAGAACATTATCATATACCGTTGTTGCTTAGCCCTTGGTCGTACACCACTTATCGCGGGAGTTGAAACGATCTCTCTTTGACAGCCTCCTCTTCCACGACTTTATGGCCTACTTGCAGCGCTCAAATATATGCAATTAAAACCCAGGTTTCGCTATATATGCATCCAAGCCACCATATCGTGAATTCTGATATGACTACATTCTTCATCAGTCGAGTCAAACCAAATATTCATCAAATTTGGAAGGCGCCAACGCGATACAAAAGCATGCTTAATGCTTAATCGTTGGCTTGTACTCTTCTTCCCTTTGCCAGCCCGGTTGTCTAGTCGAGCACAACACTAGTGAACATAGGGCTTATTGGACAGAACGACGTTATATCTCGGCCGAGTTAACCTTGGTTGTACTACGCGATCGATGCCCCTCCAAGATGAATATTTGGGGAACCAGTACACGAGCAAAGATGTTGTGGCGCACAGAATTGGAAGTGAGCCCCAAAATTCGGCGAGAGATCGTGTGTGAATTTAAATTACTGAAAGTTTGTGAAGAGAATTAATTCTGAAAATTGGAGGAGTGGGATATGCAATTTTGGAGCATTCTTCGACTCTATGCGGCAATCAAACTAGACAGCTGCTCACGGAATCTTCAAGTTGATCACATTTTATCTAACTATATCTTTCCGTCGTTGCCCGTGATTCTGTGGTGATTTAGAGCAACCAAGCCATTCCTCCGCGCCGATATATGGGGCACGGAGTAAAGCAAAGCCGGCCTGTGGTGCAACCAGTTATAGGCGAGGCGCGAGCTAGTAGGGTCCTTTATCTAATTTATCGATCATGAATCTCACCAAAGATGGCTGCTGAGATTACTTCTTTAGTACTGCACTAGGCTAATATCATCGCGCTGCTCTATTATAGACTACAACACAAGTTATTTCGTTTCTGCCTTGTTTTGATTCGTTAGAATCGGCTATCAGCGCCCAGCCAAGTCTGTTGGGGCCCGGAGCTGCTATCCTGCGGGAATATATGCGTTTGAGGATTAAGCCAATAAATGTATTTTATTGTGGGGTTTCGGGCGTATATGTGGCAGAGACATTGATAGCGGTAGCCACAATCTCCATCAACGTTGTTTCACGCTACGCCCAGGAAAATATTTTCTCAGGCGGGACTGGTAAAGCTTAGTGCATTCTTGCGTCATACTGATCGACCAGTCCAAACAACCTTGGGGGCCTGCTGAAACAACCCCCAAACGTTAGCAACGGTTGATTGAGCCCTCGGTGTATCATCCTCTTATTTGACTATCAAGGCGCGTGGAGGTTCCGACTTCCCACTTATGTGTGTTCCTTATCGAAAGGTCCCAAATGAAGGATGATGAAATCTATACGATACATGCTTTAATCTAGTCTGCACATGTAAGCGACCTTCTTGATGGTCCCTATACTGATGTGCGGTCGATCCCCCATATATCCATGTCCTATAATCCTAGGAGCGATGGCTAGGTTACAAAGTATGGCTTGAAGCACGGCGGTAATGGTTTACAGCCCCCATTTACCACCCATGCATATCGTTTGCCATGTGGAGCTTGTCGAATACATGCGGATTAGCGGGATTAGCCTCGTACCTATAATTTCTCGCCTACACGTGGGCCCACGCCACCCACGACGCACAGGCTGATTTGTGGCCAGCATCGCATACAGCGCGATCTAGTCTTGGTTCAAGTGTTGTTAGGCGGCGGAAGAAAGGGCTTTAAGAGTGCTCTTGGTTATTGTACATTTATATAGCAAGTAGCTCAGTCCAGGATCACATGTGCCGTTTAGCCTGCCTGATCCATTTTACCGTTGGCAGTCGTGTTGGCTGGAGGGTGTAACACTGGTGTAACCCACAGGCATTTACGTAGAGTAAGGGCTATGGCGGTCTATATTTCCGCCAGCCTTCCAGCATCTTTAAAATGTGATAAAATGTGAAGGATATAGCCACGTGGTCTTAGCTCCTTTGTCAGTTGTCAATGGAGTGGCAACTGTCACTAGGACAGCCACAGATTTCCCTACATTCCCAAGATACGAGTGTCCGGACAAAACGCACCGTGTCCCGAACTCCACACCCTGCATGCGGCCAGTGCTCGTTGTCTTCTCATTTGACATATGTGCTGGGATCGGTGTACAGATCGACGCTGAAACATTGCTCACTGGCACCAGATCTCCCCAAGTTGCTGGATCTCACCTACTGTCAGTTCGCCCTTACAATACAATCGTTCGCTGCGTTGTTCCGCAGACAGGGCACTGCCGATGCGGGGCATATCTTATTTTGTTTTGGGACACACAACAGCGCATAAATAGGCCGGGCCACTCGGATCTACTCACCAATTATGCCCTTTTAACTTTGTCCATCGACGCAGGCGACGATGCCTAATCAGCAGCCTGGGATGTCTATGTTCCCTCTCTCCAACCGGCCCAAACAGACACGTCGCAGGCGAAAAAAGACGACTGGTACGTCAAATATCACGACGGATGAAAAGTCAGGCAGTCGAGCACGATTGGTGAATAATCGAGCACAGAAGCTCGTAGATGGTGAGATCCTGGTATTTAGAAGTTATATTTATTCAGCAAATAACATACGAGCTTTAGATTATTCAACCTCGGCAACAAGTTCGACACTAGGGAGCTCCAGTAGTGGATCGTTCTCGAGTGTTGGTCCTCATCGTAACTCGCGCTCAAGGAGGGCACGAAACCCAAATGAACACTACGGCAACTGGACCCAATCGGCCAATGTGAGTCTGATAATGTATCAACTATCTGAATAACTCAGCTGAGGAACTCTCGGGCTCAGGATATTCGGTCGCCTTCGAGTACTGAAGAAACGACACCCAAAACACCCGAATCATGGGGTTCAGCTATCTCCGTGTCTGCCGCCAGCCCACCCGCCCGGCGTAATGCAATTTCTGAAGGCTTCAGCCCATCTAGTGTAGGAATACATCCTCCAGTGTCCCCTGCTAGCTACGCCGTCCTCCAGCATACTTCAAACGACGCAGAGTTTGCATCTCCCATCGCCTTGACCTCTCACGAGACTCCGCATTTTGAGATGCTTGTTGCGCCTTCCATCGCTGGCAGCGGAGTCTCCACTGGTAGCTACGTGGGTGTAGAAGTAGGTGTCTCTTAAGTCTCAACATAAATTTTGCAAGCTAAACGGTCTCGGCAGAATCGGTGTCATCCGTTAAATCATTTACCCAATGTTTCTTCTGATGAGTTATCCGCTCGTGTCTTCAATCGGGCCTGCACCGATGTTATGCTTCCTCTGGGCTGTGACAACGATACTTGGACCAGCCCTTTTCCAATGGACAATCAGCCACAACACTCGTTTCAATCCAGTTATCCTCAAGCCGCCTCAATCTTTCCTGAGCAGCACTTTGCTAATAATCCAATGGCGATGTCTTCCACTTACGACACCACTCCTTACCCTGAGCTTGAGCCGCTTTCATCGACTCGGGGTGAGAGCCAAATTCCTGGCGGATATCTTTTGCCGGCCGATGTCAAGATGTCTATACAAGCAGCAAATTTTCCATCGATATGCATGCAAGATTGGAGTCAGGGCTCCAGTACAGGTCGCTACGATTCTGCTATGCTATTTGCCGCGCCCAACGAGTAACACCCCTTCTTAACTTCGGCCTAACTTTGTAAAAGCGTCGTTTTTCTTTCTTTTTGGGTTTGTTGAATGGACATGGACATGATTTGTGACTTTTATGATCTTACTTTGAATTTTATGCGGCATGTACCCGCATGGACTATGCTAGATACGGTTATCATGTTATCTGTTTTTTTCTTCTTCGAATAAGCGTTCGTTTTGGACTGCGACCCGTATTATACTCTTAATTGTACACATCTTAGCACGTAATTCTGTTGTAGTTAGTAGCATAACAAAGGATTCCAGTGTGATACAGTATGTAACGCGTCAAGCTTAAATCGACAAGGGAGCACAAATCCATTCCAACAAGGCTGGAAAGTGAACCAAGTGCTGAGCGTCACGACCTGCCAAGATTCAGACTCAGACCACCGGTCTCTCTCGATTATAGCATCGATAAAGATTCTGAGGTGGGCTGGCTGCAAGAACAAACGACCGTGTGAGAACAATACGCCCAGCAGAGATACGTCGAGTACCATCCCATATCACAATCTAGATCCGTAGAGCCTCGGGTGTGATGAAAGCTCAGTCATAGTACTTGGTCTCATCCACGCGACTCAATCATAAAATATTCCTCCAGTGTGGCCACTATCTGGAAGCGGGGGTGAATCGCAAAAGGGATAATTGACGAGAGATAGATCTTCGTAGTATAGATAGTAGCAAACAAGCACCCCAAGCCGGAGGATTGAGAGATACAGAACGACAATATGACGCCCGTGCATACTTCAAGGAAACGTTGATAGCCGGTATGCAACGTCTGTTGTTGGCCCAATAGCGCGACACCAGATCTAAGAGAGGACAACAAAGAAGAGTATTAACACAGGTTTCCTGGGATCAGCACAATGCTGAAAGACAGAGCGGCGGGATGAAGCAATGAAGAGCTGTAGTGCAGTTCTCGGGGGGACGCAGAGTGTGTTGGTGGTAAAGGGCAGATCAAAATGACAATGCACCAGGGTAAGAAACGACCAACACTGCCTGCTTCTTAATTCTGGGGTGGTGTTTGCGATCATTAAATCGTCACGTGCCAGTGTTTTTCTTTTGCGACCGCTTTGATTCTTTTGATACGGTGCAAGGATTCGTCGTATGGGAACGCGTTGTTCCGTTAATATCCCGCCTCTCCTTAAATAATGATATATGAACGGAACATAAAGTGTTTCCCGGATGAGCAGGCTAGAATAACATAAAACAGTGCTCCCGATCACGAATAGTAAACGAATCGCCCAGATAAGCCATAGGTCTGCACGTATTTCACTCTATCTCGATTGTTGTGTTGAAGAAACACACTACGCACATATCTGGACCCTCAGGGTCCAGTGCGTCGATGCCATATAGTTAAAATCCGCGCATATAGTCTGAAACTAAGAGTGGAAGGAGTTGGAAAGAAGGCTATCGTTTTGTTGAGATCTTCGACAATTTACGTGAGCGCCTCGGCGCTATCTTTTGCCACTTATTGATATTAAAATTCTTGATATAGTGACAGGGGCATTCCAGCGTATGCGACGCAATTAGGATCCCTGTTGGCGAGCGAATGCAGCTCGAAACCAGAAACCGAAAACCATGGGCTCACTCTAGAACTTGTGTTCCAAGCAACGGACTCCCGAACGTTGAAATAGAAAATAATTACTGCTTACGCACATAGAACAAATTAAACTTGCAGTCAGTTTACCGCATGCTCACGCAATGCAATAAGTTTGTCTTCATCCGATCTCATGATGGCATTTTTCGGCCACATTTGCGCAGAAGTTCAATGATATTTAATTATAGCGATTACATTAATAAGTTTGGACAACAATCTCTTCAGGCTGGGGTATCCCTAGATTCAAACAGTACAGCAGATATTAGACTGTCGAAGCAGGAGCGGCATCGGTGAGCTTGGTAGTCGTCAGATTGTCAGCCAGTTTCTCCACCGCCTTATCATCGACTCGCTCTGGTGCAGCACTAGCCTCGGTTGTCACATGATGAGATTCGGTCTTTGGTTCGGCTGGATAAGAGATAGTTGAAGGGGATGTAACCGAGGCAGCCTCAGCGGTGACCGGGGCTGGAGGTGCGGAGCTGGGAGCTGGGGTGGTGAAAGACGGCTTAGAAGTGTCAACTATTGAGTCGGGTAGCGCCTGTTTCGCAGTATCGACGTGTGGTTTAGCGGCAGCGGTCGCAGCATCGACATGTGGCTGTATAGTAGCTTGAGCGGCTTCGGCGTGAGGCTTGACGGCGGCAGACGCGGCATCGACATGGGGCTGAGCAGCAGCCTGAGCAGATTCAGCGTGGGGTTTGGCGGCCTGCCCAGTAGCAGCGAGCTTCTCTTGGGCGGTCGCAAGGACTCCTTTGGTGGTCTCTAAAGCGGACAGGGCGACTCCGCTGAGAGTGTCCGTAAGACCGCCTTGTTTGGGTCCCTCAGATCCTGTGCTCTTGACGTGAGCAGTCGAATGCGTCGTCGCAGCCCCGAGGCGCTCTTGCCCAGCAGTCACATATGATTGAGCCGTTCCGAGAGCAGTGTCAACCAGCCCACGAGCCTGGTCCAGGTAGGATGCCGTCGTAGCCTTGGCCTGCTCAACATCGGCCTTGCCTTCCGCAACAGCGGTCTCTTTCTTGACATGAGCCTCCTGAGCTGCTGCATCAACCTAAAAAGCGCGGCGTCAGTATACTGTATTTCTTTATCTGTACTCGAAGAACGTTCTTACCTTGGACTGGAAATCGTCCTGTGCCCCAGATGCAGAAGTATCGGTTGTGTTGTGAGTAGCTTCGGTCTCCTGCTTGGCACGTCTAGCATTTGTCTGGATTAGTGGTGGCATGCCACATAATTTAGCCAGAGACTTACTCGGCACCGTAGGCAGCGGTTTGTACAGTGGCGGCAGCAGCGTTGGACATAATGTATTAATTTGTAGGGAGCAAGTGGTACGATGGTGCGTAGTGAAAGGGGCAGGCCCGGAGGCGTGCTTTATACTGTACTGAGGAGAATTTGATATACGTCATCGAGCATGATGTCACGAGTCAGGATGGGGCTTAGGGTGGGAGCGCCACCACTTTCCTGCTATCTGCTAGCCGCACAGCCACTAGAATGTCTGAAACACAGATAATGCAATGTATGAGAATGAATAAGATGCGGATAATATGGCGAAAAATCCAAATCCATGAGGTCGTGCAAGCTAGCAAGTAGTTAACCTTCGAAAGACAAACAAACAGCCAAATAAAGGGGTAAAGACACGTGATGAATTGTGCTCATCAACTCAGAGACTAGTTGCGCAGGATATGCATACATATATACGATATTGATAAACGATACGTGTGCCAAAGAGGTCTGAAACTAGATCCTAGCTGTGAGCAAAATAGATGGTAGATTCCTTCATTCCACCCACCGTCCTGACGGTTCGGTCTACTCCTCACCCTTCTCCTCTGGTTGTTCAGTGTCTGCCTTCTCCTCAACTTCTTGACTCTCTTTCGCACGTTTCTCTGCTGCTCTTCTCTGCTTGTATATGATACTGATAAGAACTATTGAGTTTGGTGCTGATGCGTACCCATAAACAAAGAACACGTACTTGCAACGTTTGCCCTGGGGCTGTAGTCGATGGCGAGCAACTGCATCAAGTCGAGAGTAAACCTTGCCGCACACCTCGCAAGCAAATGACTGCCCACGTCCGGCACATTTGTCAATAGCAGCTTGTGCTTTAGCTACTGCCTCTTCGTCCAAGTGCTCTTTGGCATACTCCAGATCAACCTCAAAGTGGGGTCGTTGGTGGCGACGAAGGTCGGACAGACGCGTACACGAGTCCAGACATGGATCCTCGTTGGGGTATTGTAATGGCCTCCAATTGCATGTAAAGCTTGGAGCTTCATATGACAGAGCATCCAGTCCCGGAGAATCTTCTTTTCCTGAGGCTCTTGTTCGAGGAGTCCGCCGGCGAACGTGCTTAATACCTCTGGCGCCCCTGGTGGTACTAGGTCCCGGTTGCGGAGAGCCTCGATGCACCAAAGACTCCTCCTCGGGTTCGGAGGTGAGACGAGCGAACTTGGGGGCCGAGGCGCTGGGTTGGTCGTTCTCGATATCGTACTCCGGCTCCCAGTCAGCATCTGCGTCACTGAGTGACTCTTCTTCGTCTTGGAGCTCAGGTACGGTCTCGGGGGGTGTACGCGCACGTTTCTTGCCTAGTAATTTCTCAGACTCTTGGGTGTTATCGTCTGAAAGGGCGGTAAGCTCACTATCCTGGCGAATGCATATAGAGCCTGCAATACTTACTGTTTTCGTCATCTGAATCGCCGTTTCCACCCGATCCACCGCTGGGAGCTGCTTTACCGGTTGAAGCCGTGTGAGGGGCTTGTGACATTACCGCCACTGCAGATCCAAGCTTCCTTCAATTGGGTATAGGCGGGAGTGAAACGAGCTATGCAGGTGAAGCGGTGAGCTAGAAATAACAGATCTCAGCAGCTTATAGATGTAATTCAAACTAGCCGATATGGCCACTAAACTCACTCTCACTGTCGGCCTTTGTGTTTGTGTTGAGGAATGGTCCAATTGCTCCGTATGAGCCCTGATAGGGGTGCCACCCAGCAGAGACTATCCCTGCTTCGACCTCGCAAATTGACTGGGTAGAGGGTAACGTTGGGTATTATCACTGTGCCTGCGCTTGCCCAGGTGTTCCTGCATGCTCATCTAATTCGAACTCAGCCATCTTTGCTCCACTCTACCTACATCGCGTCCTTACAGTAGTAAAATTCTTCGTTAGTCGGCGGTTCTAGCCTCCGCGTGATTTCATGGTCATTATACTCGCAGCACGCATCGAACGGGGATGTGGTATGATATCAGATAATATAATACGCCTACAAGGCTGCTTTAGCTTCACGATTACAGTAGGAAGAAGGAAAGTCGAGGACCAACATGGACACGCAGCCAAACTCGTGTACCCAGTCTACACCCACATGATGCCTACTCACAGCAAGTCCATGTCTGCACCCATCAAACTGAGAGTTTTGCCTTGTATGGTACTTCTCAAAAGGTGCTCTCTAAACATCTAGGTCCGAGGGAAAGGAAGGGAGCGAAGCATGTGGGACGGTTGAAGAATAGCCCAATTGGTTTCAGCGATACAATCCAATATATGTAGTCCCTTACGCACCTTAAATGTACCACAATCCCAGCCTTCAGTCAAGTGGCGCCAGTATGCCCCTCGAGCATCCATCGTAATGAAAGGTAGAACGTATTTTTGTCGGAATTCTCTGGCGATCGACTCGACCAAACAACGAAGAACAACCAGGGCAGTTTATAACACGCGGTGTACGTTCGATTTGGTGGGTTGAGGAAGAGTATGATTGCGATAGCTACATAGAAAGCATGATAGATGTTGAGGGGATGTAGGGGGAGAGGGACGGAGTGGTCGTGGTGGGGCATTGGAAGAAATTAAGGATGTCCTATACGAAGCCGGCGGAAAGATTTTTGTTGTATGCAAGTCTAAAACATGACGGCCTCACCGTAAAGACCCTTTGGGCCCTCATAACCAGAGAAGTCGGAGTTTGAATCATTGGTCTATGCTGAGCTTGTACTCAACATTTCTTACCTCAAACCGGTTTTATCCGTAAGGTATCAGGCCCATACACAGAAAAGCTGGCGCCTAAGATAATCAATCTACAGGTGATTTAGGTAAAGTAATAGAATACAAGAAGGACATGGATGCGAGCTGCAGTATTATGTCCGCTAGTCCTAAGTATGTCTTAAAAGCAGCCGCTTTTCTAACGAGCAAGCAATGTATAAGCTTGCTGATAAACGCGATGATGTCCTAGCTGATACATGTTATCAGAGCCGAGATAGAGGAGCCCAGAGGCTGGCTGAGTTCAATTATCTAGGTTATCCGTTGAGGTCCTTCCATACAGTGGCCTACGGATCCAGGGCGAGTTGGACCTAAGAGATTTCAAATATGCTTCTTCCGAATGTTGCAATAGCGTGTAGTGCAGGTCCACGTCGCTTGGAGATGCGTCAGGAAGCCGTCATAGTATTTCGCAAGCCTGAGACATGACACGATGTCGAATAACGGGAATGATTACTGATCTGTCACCTTGAAATGATTTGATGTACACAATCACGTGACTTTCCAGACACTGCCTGCTTGTTTGATCCACAACAATCCGTTGTGGCGAAACGATCTCCGTGAGTTTTGCCTATCAACTTTGAACAGACATCGGGTCAATCAATATCTCGAGAAAAAACTGATGCAAGAATTAATGAATCTCTGCTTGTCTTTTACAGACATTTTGGCTTTAACTGCTTCGCCTGGCAACTTTTATTCACCCCTATTTTCCAAACGACATGAGTGGAGGTTGGTCAGATTTCCTGTCCAGGAGTGTTTAAACCACTAAGCAACTTCATAAAATTCTAAAAGCAGCCGGATACGGTGCCTACAGCCAAGATTATGAAGACTATCAAGAGCAAGTGGATTACGAGGCAGACGAATATGACGAAATCACTCAAGAGGATTGCTGGACAATCATCACGTCATTTTTTGACGAGAAAGGGCTTGTCCGACAGCAGCTTGACTCGTTTGATGAATTTGTGCAGAATACTATGCAGGAGCTAGTTGACGAGAGTGCGGACCTTATATTGGATCAGAGCGACCAGCACACAGGAGCCGAAAACGACGCCACAAAGCGCTATGAAATCCACTTTGGCCAGATTTACCTTAGTCGACCTACTATCACCGAGGCGGACGGTAGCGTTGTTCCAGTCTTCCCTCAAGAGTCGCGTTTGAGAAATCTCACGTACGTAATTAGCCACATGATATAAACTTTCTTATTAAAAAGTACACCATTCCACGTTTTAGCTACTCTGCGCCCTTGTATGTTGACATGGAGAAGCGGGTCTTGCACGGTTACGAAGACGAGAACGGAGAGACGGTGTTTCGACCAGAAGGGGATGGCCAAGCGGAACGGGCCGACAAAGTTTGGATTGGGAAGGTGGGTTGTATTGCAATGATGCAACTCTTGTTACTTATTGCCGCTATGAACAGGTCCCGATTATGATACGATCTGGGTTCTGTATCCTCAAAGGGCTCGAGTCCAAGGATCTCTACGACCTCAATGAATGCCCTCTTGACCAAGGAGGATACTTCATTATCAATGGTTCAGAAAAGGTTCTGATTGCTCAAGAGCGTATGGCTGGGAACCACGTCTACGTATTTGCCAAAGCCCAACCCTCACCTGTATCGTTTTTGAGCGAAATCCGAAGTGCAGTCGAAAAAGGTGGCAAGACGATTAGTACGATGCAGGTCAAAATGTTTCACCGAAACCAAGATAAAACCGTGCGTGTGCTGGTCGTTATAAAAGCTGAAACTCGTCTGACATCGGTTTAGCTTGGAAACGTCATTCGGGCGTCTCTTCCATACATCAAAAACGATATCCCAATTTGGGTGGTTTTCCGAGCTCTTGGCGTAACCTCCGATCGTGATATTCTCGAACATATCTGCTATGACATGCAAGACTCTCAAATGGTCGAGATGCTCAAGCCTTGTATCGACGAGGGTTTTGTTATCCAAGAGCGTATGGTAAGCACGACCTGAGAGAGTTTAGAAGTGATTGCGCCAACTGTTTACACTTTTTGTTATAGCACGCGCTTGACTTCATCGGCTCTCGAGGTACTACAACTGGTTTGAATAAAGAAAAGCGGCTCCGTTATGCCCAGGAAATCCTCCAAAAAGAAATGTTGCCACATATTTCTATGGCGGAAGGCTCCGAAACCAAGAAGGCGTTTTTCTTTGGATATATGATTCATCGCCTCCTGCTTGCTGCTCTGGAACGCCGCGAACTCGATGATCGAGATCACTTCGGCAAAAAGCGCCTAGATCTTGCGGGTCCCCTTTTGGCTAGCCTCTTCCGTATGTTATTTAGAAAGCTCACCAAGGATGTGTATCGATATCTTCAAAAGGTTAGTAGTAAATTGCGTCCGTTCACCTGTGTCTTGACCTACATTCATTTCAGTGCGTTGAATCAAATCGCGAGTTTCAGCTCCGGCTGGCAGTCAAAGCCAATACAATCACAAACGGGTTGAAGTATTCACTCGCTACGGGCAACTGGGGTGATCAGAAGAAGTCGATGTCAGCAAAAGCTGGAGTGTCCCAGGTGTTGAACCGCTACACTTTTGCGTCTACTCTTTCCCATCTACGACGCTGCAACACCCCTCTGGGCCGAGAAGGCAAGATTGCCAAGCCCCGCCAGCTTCACAATACCCACTGGGGAATGGTGTGCCCTGCCGAGACGCCAGAAGGCCAAGCTTGCGGTCTCGTCAAAAACTTGGCACTGATGTCTTGTATCTCTGTCGGCTCTCTTTCGGGACCAGTTATTGAGTTCTTGGAGGAGTGGGGCTTGGACAGTCTTGAAGAGAACGTGACCAACCCTGGCAATGCCACCAAGGTCTTTGTCAATGGCGTCTGGCTCGGAATTCATCGAGAGGCTCCCGAGTTGGTGAAGACGTTGCATCGACTGCGGCGAATGGACCACATCAACTCCGAAGTCAGTATAGTTCGAGATATCCGCGAGAGGGAGCTACGACTGTACACCGACGCCGGCCGAGTCTGCCGACCGCTCTTTATCGTTGACGAGCATCAAAAGCTCACGCTCAAGAAGAAGCACATCGAATGGCTACAGAACGGCATTGACGACGAAGGGCAGGAATTTAAGTGGAAGCAAATGGTCAAGCGTGGTGTTATCGAACTTTTGGATGCAGATGAGGAAGAGACCGTGATGATCAGCATGACACCTGACGACCTCGAGAACTCGCGGCGCATTGAGGGTGGCGGATATATGTCAAATGTCAACGATCCCGACTGGGATCCGTCTGGTACAGCACGAGTCAAGAGTGTACCCAATGTTCATACCTGGACTCATTGCGAAATTCATCCTAGTATGATCTTGGGTATCTGTGCTAGTATTATTCCGTTCCCCGACCACAACCAGGCAAGTCCCTTTTATATATATATATATATACATTAATGATTACAGCTAACTAATCGACATGAATAGTCTCCTCGTAATACCTACCAATCAGCTATGGGCAAGCAAGCTATGGGTATTTACCTCACCAACTACCAGATTCGCATGGACACCATGGCGAACATTCTTTACTACCCTCAGAAACCGCTGGCTACTACTCGATCAATGGAGTATCTCAAGTTCAGAGAACTCCCCGCAGGCCAAAACGCTATTGTGGCGATTCTCTGTTATAGCGGGTATAACCAGGAAGACTCCGTCATCATGAACCAGAGCTCGATCGACCGAGGCCTATTCCGTAGCATGTACTACCGAAGCTACATGGACATCGAAAAGAAGGCCGGTGTCTTAAACCTCGAGGAGTTCGAAAAGCCCACGCGAGACACCACGTTACGCATGAAGCACGGGACATACGACAAACTCGAAAGCGACGGGTTCATTGCACCTGGTACTGGTGTTACCGGAGAGGATATCATTATTGGCAAGACGGCGCCTCTGCAGGCAGATAGTGAGGAACTTGGTCAACGTACGCGTAGCCACACCAAGCGAGACGTGTCTACGCCTCTGAAGAGCACCGAAAACGGTATTGTCGATCAAGTGCTCATTACTACAAACTCCGAGGGCCATAAATTTGTCAAGGTTCGGGTCCGCTCAACACGTGTCCCCCAGACTGGCGACAAGTTTGCTTCTCGTCACGGGCAGAAGGGCACGATTGGAATAACTTACCGCCAGGAGGACATGCCGTTTACTGCTGAGGGGATTACGCCTGACCTTATCATCAATCCTCACGCCATCCCTTCCCGAATGACCATCGGCCATTTGGTTGAATGTCTGCTCAGCAAGGTGGCCACGCTACTAGGCAACGAAGGCGATGCCACGCCGTTCACTGAACTCACGGTTGACTCCGTTTCGCAACTTCTGAAGCAAAAGGGGTATCAGTCGCGTGGTTTGGAGGTCATGTATCATGGTCATACAGGAAGGAAGATACAAGCGCAAGTCTATTTTGGCCCCACGTACTACCAGCGCCTCAAGCACATGGTTGACGATAAGATTCACTCGCGTGCTCGCGGTCCTGTTCAGATTTTGACCCGGCAGCCGGTCGAAGGTCGCAGTCGTGATGGAGGTCTTCGTTTCGGAGAGATGGAGGTCAGTTGTCTGCAGTCACCCTTTTGTCACGAATGTTTGTCTAACAAACATATTACGGCGTAGCGTGATTGCATGATTTCGCATGGCATTGCTGGGTTCCTGAAGGAACGTCTATTTGAGGCGAGCGACGCCTACAGGTTACACGTTTGCGACATGTGCGTTGAATTCTTGGCTTACTGGGGTACTCACGCTCACCTTTAACCTATCTAGATGCGGCCTTACGGCGATCGCGAATCTCAAGAAGCAAACATTTGAGGTCCGTTCTGGCTGTTTCTTATATTCATATTCATTGGCTTATCTTTATTTCCATCTAGTGTCGGGCATGCAAAAACAAGGTCGCAATTTCACAGTTGCATATTCCTTACGCGGCCAAGCTGCTCATTCAGGCACGTATCTCGGTAGCGCGATCTCAACACCCGGACTGACCAACAATTACAGGAACTGCAAAGCATGAATATTGCGGCTCGTCTGTACTCTACTTCCACCGGCCGTGTTCGTTGATGTTGTCCATATACTTTCATTTCACGTGTAATTTCCGTCCCTCGCTTTGCAACGCATCCCAGAACTACATCGTCAAAATCCATTCCTCCTCAGGAAACATATATGCTACAGTCTGTTCTTGCAAGACATCTTACTAAACGTCTACGCGAATGCGTTCTAGTATTGGAATGATCCTGTCCCATTCCTCCATCGACGCCTTATACATCTCAATTTGTCCGTCGGCTAGATTTCCGAGCATTTCTTTCATCTCGGCTCGTCGGGCGTGTTGAAAGATAGCATGCTCCTTGAGAGTTTCATCGCTAAAGGCATCAGATACTTCGTTGGCGTTTGTGACTGCGTCTTCGAGCTACAGCAGCCACTGCGTATAAGTGCCTCGGACAAAACACTAAATAAGTTACGTACCTCTCGAATCTTCTTATCTAGTTTGCCCATCCTCTCCACTCGGCTTCGATCATCATCTGCTCCCCTAAGCGCATCAACCTTTTCTCGCAAGAACTGGCCAAGCCCAGCCCTACTTCCTGCCCTCCCACTGATAATTGCCGCGAGCCGATCGCGTTCGGCGGTTACGCCTGAGAGATAATCTGAGAGCTCTTCAAAGTCAAGTTGCTTTTGATCTCGCAGACGAAGAACGGCACGTTGAGTTTGAGCATATTGGTGGAGAGAGTAAAGGTGCGAGAGGAAAGGATCAGTCGTGGAATGGGCCTATTGAGTAAAGTTTCAGGACACGGCGGAGTATACGTGATCAAAGACGCATACGTTGTGTTTAAGGACAGTGGAGAATTCAAGCAGAGTATTCGAGAAATGGTTCAGTGGGTCCGTGATTCCGGATTCGAGGAAACCGAGTCCTTGGACAGCTATGGCAAGGTCGTGATAGTCGGCCGACATATCTGCGAAAGAACAAGTACGTCAAACATTACTCAGGGTTAAGACACGCGGCATCACAAGGCTGTTCGATCCTCAACCAGACACCACGATGCGCTCAGCGAGCACAAACCTATTGCTCCAAAATAATTCCAGCAACTCACCAATCATGCGTGACCGGCTTCGACCCCACAATCGTTCCTGAATGGTCAACGCCTCGATGAATCGGTCACCCGAGTCGCGCATATCGACGAACCGGTCGTCTGGTTTGCGTACGCGGGCAAACGCGTTCAAGAGCGTGTCTGAGACTGCATCGAGAATTTTCGCAGGCGAGGTTGGCGAGCGGTTTTGGTCGTCGGGATGCGGCGGATGGGCGAGGTGAGTGTGCATTTGGACATTCTACTTCGAGGTAAGTGAGCGAGTGAATGGTAGGTTTAGTGAATCAGGTTGGGGCGATCGTGAAACGGCGAGGTAGACATGAGTTGTTAGACATGCGAAGGGTGGATCGTCATCGAATGCAACACGTAAATTTAATCAAACATTAATATTGAACGCGTGTGTTTGATAACAAGACGAACCCATTCAGTAGACTCGAAAAACTCTCGGATGAGGGTGCTGCGTTGGAGAGTCGGGTGGCGAGCTAGCCGTACCAAAAAGCGATGCAGACTATATAACTATGAGTTCAAGAACAACCCGTGTGGACAAACTCTGCTACTCACTCAAACCGTCGCTTCTCAACAAACTCAGGGCCAAATCGATCACCAGTTAGGTATTCTAATAAGTCCTAAATTAGTATCTCACCAAGCCACGGTCAGTAAGAGTTTAAGAAAGCAGTACTGACCCATACGGTGTTTGTCTGGTAATGGTGGAACAACGCATGCCGGAAAATCTCTGGCGAGATGCTCTCGAAGGAAAACAAAGTCTTGGAAACGTCGACGAGCAGAAGGGTTGGTTTGAGTGAAAGTCGGTAGATTTGTCTGCGAAAAGTAAGTACGCGTTAGTGTTCTTAGAGAAAAAATAACTCACACGAGCCTCGACAAGGTAAGATATATACACGTCTTTCGTGCCATCAAGCTCTTTGATTGGGTCTTTAACCTCAACGAGCAAATAACCGCCCCATTTAGGCGTACTTGCGTCTGCGTCGCCTGTCGAATCTACACTTTGTCGGTATCCTGGACCACCAGACGCTATAGGTGGTGGTGGTGACGATATCGGTGCAGCCGATGGCTGAAAGTTAGGGTCATATGGATCCCGGACAGGCTCAGACGCAGGTGTCTCCCAAGTAACACTGTCAAATACATCTTCGTCCATGATCAAGCAGTCGATATATTCTCGGTCCTATAAGGCCATAAAATCAGTAATTTGTACAACATCACAGCAGCCTGAAGTTATCCTGCCTGTGGTGGTAGTTACAAGCCGTGGCGGCGAAGCTCAAGACCATGACGTAATGCAAACGCTAGGCGCTTCATTGTATCTCTGCTACCTTCAATGACCACGACCTCAAAATCCACCGTTCTTGCATTGTATCGTGCATCACTACGAGAGTCAAAGAAGCTTTTTGACCCGTTTG